>JAAGNO010030946.1:3933-100058 GCA_033439905.1 Ceryle rudis
AACTCACAAAGAGACTCGAGTGATCCTTCTGGATAAACTATATTCCCCAAGTTCTATCACATCTAATTCTCCTCCCGTCTCCTACATAACAGATTTCTAAAGGTGATAGAGATCACCTATTCTGATCCCAGGGGTAATTCCCCCCCCCTTGAATGATTCATCTCACTTTTAGCAATCTGCAGTCTATAAGCACCTCTCCTGTTACCAAGTTTTTCACAATAGTTTTCTCCAGCTTCAGAGCTTTTAGCATTCAAAGCTTTTTTACCCATTTAGTGTAGGTGACTTCAGCTCCACTCAAGGAAAGGCTTTGTTAGGAAAGCCCATGTAGGAGTTGAGCTGCCTCTTGAAGAAGGAATGATTTTTCATATCCAGATCATGCCATAAAAGTAATTTTTTGGGTCTTAGGAGAACTTTGGAGGAGGGAGCCCTGACCAAGTGATTTAGAGTACGCGCAGCAGCAGAGGAGGTACCTATTGTTTTATGGCGTGGGTACGGAGCAGGGGGGCAGCTGGCTCCAGAAATGAGACGCGTTAACACAGTTGCTTACAAGGAGCAACTGCTCTCTCCTTTAGATGAGGGAAGGGTGGCAGAAAACACCTCGCTGAAGATTATCCATTTGCAGTACCACAAAGGTGACACTCCAGCAGTGTAACGGGTCATTCCCCCCACTTGGGAAAGTCGGAGAGGCAAAGTGAATCAAAGTAGCTTAGCTAACAAAGCCTTTAAAATTCCATTTGCCTTCAGGAATGAGCTGTATAATTTTGTTACTGTGAACAAATGTTTTTAATTTAATCCCTTTTATAACTCCAGTAATGCAAAACTACAAATACTGCTTGTAGCTAAAATGGGAAACTGAAATTTCGAAACTTTCAGGTCCTAAACTCATCTGAAGGAAGGAAAACTGAATTCCATAGATCCCATGACAAACAGTGTCTGTGTGTGTTCGAGTACGTGCTCTTACCTCTGTTAATCAGGCATCTGTTCCTTGTCTGCTGGGTTCCTAGCTGGAGGCTAAAAAGAAGTAGAGGCAGTTAATAAATAGTCATGTACAGCAACGATAAATTAGGCCAATGCAGAATGTCTTTTAAAGTTGAATAAATCACAAAAACATACCTAGGATGAGTCACTTTTAGTGTGTTTTACTCAAATGTGAATACAACAGATGTCCCTGGGAGCAGGGGAGCAAAAGACATCCACAAAAATAGGCAGGTGTTGTGTGGGAGAACAACATGAGGTGGATTTTGTACAAATCTTCCTTCTAACGGCACGGCTGGCCCCTCTTGGTGGCAATTTGGAGGGGCTTGGGGGTACCTGGATATTCAGTTGTCTTGGTGAACTCCTCAGTCAACAGTTCGACCGTAGGCTTGCCTCACAAGGACCTGATTTGGTGACAAATGGGCAGGAAACTGCTTTTTGTTACTTCCTTCATTTTAAATGTGAGCATCACCTGAAGCTACAATACCTAAGAAACCTGAAGCCAGGCTAAAGATATTCACAAGTCCAATAAGCACCCCTGTAAACTACCAACAAATAGGTATTTTCAAGACTAGAGGTCCTGATTGACATGTATACTCTTGAAGTAATGAAGGAACAGTCTTTTCTATGACTTCTCCCTCTCCACACGTACAAAAGCTCGCATGCGCTTCAGGATCCTGAGTTATTTCAACTTTGCTAATTGGGTTGAGTCAAGAAGTTTTAGTTCCCATGGATCCGAATGTCAAAATGAGGGGCTGTATCTGTTCATCTTCCTACAGAGCTATCGGAGACAGCGGAAATTGGCTAATGTGCTCAAAATTAAGCCTTGTTTATTTAGTTTTCAGGGACCTCGGATGCAATCTGGAGTGGCATCAACTGATGAATAAGCAATCTGTTAGCAGCTTGGACTGCAACATAGGTGCTGATGAGGGTTGAGGAATGAAGCCAGACATTTAGGATAGTGAACATAATCAATAACCTGCCAGTCCGTGAAAGGTGCATAGTGCTGAGGAAGAGATTTGGTTTTTGGCAACTGGCTGAGCAAACTTAATTAAAGCAGAGTCACTGCTTTACTGTCATAAGCATCTACAAATCGGAAAATCAAAATCTGGAAGAAGAAATTCTGTGGCCATGCCTTTCCTGCAGTGGATGCCCTGGCTGTTTCCAGTGCCTTGCAGGAGTGGGTCACTATTAAACAGTCTCTCGCAGTAGCTTTACAGACAGTAAAGTTGTCCTCCTAGGATATGAAGGCCACTTTAAGTACCTACTGATTTTAACAGCTAAGAAAAAAATGGTTTCAGTTGAGTTCCCCGTGGAAAAAGCTTTTGACCTTTCCACAGCACGTTTCCTACCTTGCCAGTCTTGCTAACGATCCCAAGACCGGAACAGATGCAAAGACTGAATTGCTTATTTGCCCCGTGGGTATATTTGTCACTGGAGGACTACTAAGCATCTGATATGTTTTCCAAGACCTGCCTTCATTTAAAATTATTATGCAAGCTGCTGCCATTGAAATACTACTACTAGCAACAACACCGAGAGTGAAACTTAACACTTGCTTAATGCAGTGTTGGTCTTCTAATGTCCACCTGAGTTATAGTTTGTCTTCTGCGGCTTCTATCTTACTCATGACCAAGCAATGAAGCAGTGACACTACTCACTTACTACAGCGCTGCTCAGGCCTACTACTCAGTTCTTGCTGCTACGCTGAGAGTGAAGAACAGTGTCAGTCATTGCCGGTTGTGATGAGGAATCTTGCGCTATAGTAGCTCTATCCCTAAAGACTGCGGTCAAGGTTCTACAGAAATTAGCTATGAGGGGATAACTAATTGCAAGCAGTTCAAACCATCCTATGTGGTTTCTGCAACCTTGCACTTATTTTTAGATGCTGGATGACTAAATCTGTGGGATGTGGCACATAAGGTGCCGTCATGTAACTGCAGTAGAAGGCAGCTTTTGAAATCTCATTTTCAGAAACAGCTAAATGAGATTCATATAGGTAATGCAAATGTCCAGAGATGTAGATAGGCATCATACAGGCCTACCCAGCACGCACCCACCTTACTGTGAGAGCAGCACGCGTCTACCTCAGCGTGGGCACATTCTGGCTCTCCTCATTTGGCAATGTCTCCCAGAGGACATCTATGGCTGAGGACTTCAAATGTCAAGAAATACCTCATCGCTTCAGCTGTTTCAATTCCGTCACTCTCTCCATTCCTCCTTGTCTCCTGCTCTGTAACGTTTCAGGGTTGGCAAGGCGGCTTTCCCAACAGCCTCGCTTATAGACCACGTTTCCCACAGGCAAGAGGCTGCTTCTAGTTCAGTACTTCAGTGGTGTCAGGAAATATGCCAAGGAAAACCTCGAATACCTTAAAACCTATCTGGCTACGCAGATTTCAAAATGGAGCTTTTGTCCCCAAATGATTTAGGTGTTTCCATGAGACTTTACTGAAGGTATTTTTGTTGTTTTTCTGCTGGCTAACATCTTATGTCACTTCTTGGAAAGAAGGTATCAGTGTCTGTAAGCAAGACCATAGGTATGTGATAGAGTAGTGAGATGAAGCGTTGTCTGTGCCTGTATTTTCTGCAAACGAACATTCTACAGGCTTAGTCCTTGCTCAGGTGATCTTAAAATAGGTTTCTGTAGATATTTCACACCAACAGTGACAGAACTTTTTGCTTTGCAGTTGATTTTTTTCTTTGGGGTGTTATTCAGTCCTATACTAAACTGTTGCAAAATGAGACGTGAACTTTGAGATAGCACCAAGTGTCATAATGGAAGACTGAACTGAGGGGCCACTCATGAGAACCTTTCATTATAGTGGTAGCAAGATCAAACTTATCAAGACACTAAAGATCACGTTCCATACTAATTTATAGGAGATACTTTCTTTTCTCATTAAGATAAAATCAAATTCCTTTTCTAACAGGCTTCTGATGTGATCTCTCCAACTCCTCAATCAAGTCTTCAGACACAGCCTATGAAAAAGGCTATCCAAACCCTGAAGAGGGCGGCCCGTGTTTGTGAAGGTACAGATGGAGAGTCTGTATGCAAATGCAAGAACTAGAGTTCCTTAAACACAGCCGAGAACTGCCAGCGTTCACACATGCTGCTTTGCTTTACTGCTTTTTAAGTGGCACGTGGAACAAAAAGCCTCTAAAATGAATTCTCTCGGGTCTGCTTTCCTTAGGAACTACGGAAGAGAAGATAATGTGATTGTCATTTTTACTTCAGGCAATTTATTTATGTCTGGACTTAGGCACTGGTCTTCTGAGCTCCTTCTTTACTCTTGCATCAATATGCCTCCAGCTGCAGAGGGAGGTCCATTTTTTAGAAGTTCTTATTTTCAAGCATTTAAATCTTTGATAATAAAGCGCACTGTTGGACAAGACAGGGGCCTCCGGAACAATTCTTCCCATTGTATTCTGCACTGCAAAGCTGCTGATTTATATGCATCACAAGATATAAGAGAGTGTGACAGAGGGCAGAGGGGTTAGGATCAGAAGGGAATATAGTGATCATTATCTGCGTTACTGGATAATTCCACAGAATTTACAATGCTGGTGTTGGTTCTACTTTTCCTCTGGTATGATTCAATAGCTCTGGAGAGAGAGGACAGCAACAGAGGCTTGGGCCGACGTGGCCTTAAAAGAAAATCCTACAGACAAATACTGTAGAGGAATTATCCTCACGTCAGCAGGAGCTTTAAGTTGCCCACAGAAACAGACTGTAGGAACCACTGCAGTGATCCCAGGCCCGCGGGCTCCAAGCACCTTGTGCAGGTTTATGGACTGAGCCTGTTCCCGTGCTCAGCGCTGCACCCCTGCCAGCCATAAAGGATATTTAGGCTGAAACATAAATAGTCTGGGCTGCTACTCTACTGCCACTGGGCCAGTAAGAATTTCCCTCAATTCCAGTATCTCACAAGTCCACATAAACAACACCACTGTCTAACAGAATAATGAAAGCAGTACTGTGGATTAGCTCAGGCTCTGAGCACCCTGCTCTAGTTGAGGATGTCCCTGCTCCCTGCAGGGGGGTTGGACGAGATGACCTTTAAAGGTCCCTTCCAGCAGAAAGCATTCTATGATTATTTTTCTCTCTTGCAGTAAGGAAATAACACGTTTAGGTGCTAAATTTAAATAGTGATATACAAATGGTACTAAGCCCAACGAGAAAAATACTGGTTTTCCCTCCCTAGAGCACATGTGTACTGAAGTTTGCAGAAATCATAGGCCTGAAGTCAGTGCCATCTAATACCATCCTTTTGTAACAAGAAGAAAAAATAATTTGCAAGAAATAGAGGTGATTTATACTGCTGCAGATGACACTCAATCACAAAGGAAAAAAGGGATCTTAAATGACCAATGGGACAGCTTTTATTAATGACTCACAATAAAAACCTGCTCTAGCACTGGAAACTGATTTGGGTTAGTTCATCAAGAATTTGCAAGTGCAAATTGATAGCTGATTTACAAATAAAATATTGAAGTAATCAAGTAAATTGTTCTAAAGAACTCATCTACCCTAATTGTGATGATGCAGTAGGAAATGGGCTACAGAAAAGCTGAGCCACAAAGACATGGTAAATCTTCTGCCCCATTAACTCTCAGTGAGCTCATCTTTGGGATGAATTCTTGACCCCGCTGAAGGCCTGACTACACAAAAATAACTTAAATGTGGTCAGATACAGAAAATGCTCATTACAAATTCAATGCCCGAGCCAAAAGTCTGCTTGTGCTTTGGATCAGACTTTTGCAATGTACTTACAGGTCAAGGCTTCAACGTTCTGCAAGGCAGAGCAAGTGCAACTTACCATTCAGATGTTCCTTTTCTAGTCTGTTTCCAACAGCGGTGTTTCTAAGGTGGTGCACTTTTTCCTTTAAGTGAGAAATAAGCATAAAACCAGCAGCAGAAATCAGCAAAAGAAGTTTGCTGTAAATAATGAATAACTATAAAGAGCTGGATTCTTTAGCATTCTGAACATCAAGCTTCCCTCTCCAAGAAAATCATTTAAAAAGACTGAAAATGTCTATGATGTGCTGCAAGTAGACCCTAATTTTAGCATTTATATCTAAGATTCTTGTGGAGTTTTTCTCATCTGTAAGTGACACTGAGTCTGGCATTAGAGTACAGAGGCTTGGGTGTTTATGTTTTGCTTCGGACAAGTGATGTTCCCTCAGAAATCCCACTGAAGACCAGATGACTGCAGTGATAGCTTGAAGTAAACTCATCACGTTCATATTGGGGTAACAGTGAAAGACTTTTCTATGGTAAAAACCAGAGAAAAGTCACACGTGCAATGCAGGGTATAAGCCACCACCAGAAAGCAGCTTTTTTCCCCCAAAGCAGTGAAAACAGGCCAAGTAAATCCTCCTTGAAATACAGGCATCTTCTAGTTAACCAAGAGAAAGAAAAGACTTACGACTTCGTGCTGTTATACCATGTTCCCCCGTAAGTGACTCCCCTGACTGCTAGAGCAACACCAGCAGTTGCCAGCTGCGTGCTTGGCCTCAGAGAGATTTGGAGGGGGGCATCCCGCACAGCCTCTCAGTGCTGCCCAACAGCTCGTGCCCTGCTGCTGGGGCCCAGCCTGGGGACTGAACTCCTACACTGTTCTAAGCCCTTCCACTTTTACTGTTAAGGGCTCCACTGTGATGACAAAGCACATACTATTTCTTTGGTAAATGGAAACACAGAGAGCGTTTAATCTCTCCTCCCTGGCAGCATCTGATAGCTCTCCCACTCTGCAGAGTTGTAGACTAGCTTTGGTTTTCTGCTTTCTACTAAATGCACTTAAAGGACAACATGAAAATATTTTTGTTAATGCACGACCTCATATAAAATGAGAGCATAACCTCTCCCTCCAGATGCCTTGTTAGAAGTAATTACCAAACCTCCTCACTGTGTCTTTCTCCTTAGCTCCTAGCTTTGATGCAGTTCTTTCAGTGACTCAGTGTGTGGGCTTTTGTAAACCCTGGTTTTGTGCACCTCAATTTCCTCCATATGTTGAATATAAAGGAGCTGAAGAGCACTGCTACAATTGAGACTTCGTTTCACTGAGTAGATTCAGCACTTTAAGAGAGGCACAAGGCCTGATGTAAGTCAGTAAATAATAACAAAGTATGCTTGGTGTTTTTTATGTTGCTGTGAACTGACACTGGTCAATAGCACATTTGGTCTGTTCAGCCATACAAGGTGTGTGTATTTAACTCAGGATTTTACCCTAGCGCGACGGCACCCGAAGTTAGGCAAAACAACTTCAAGAAGCCTCTCAGCTAGCAAACAACTGTGGAAACTGGTATCAAGAAGATTCAGAATCATAAGCAGCAAGTTGTTTGGGAGCTGACAGGCATATAAATCATGACTCGTATTTTTGACCTCGCATGTAAGAGCCAAAATACAAGAGTTTGTGTTTGGAACTTCCGATCAAGATTCCTGTCAAGAACATAAATTTCAGGCTCATACCTGTTGAGTTGAGTGGACTGTAGTCTCTGGTATTCATTCTGCCACTGTTTAAATCTGTCAAGAGCTTCATCCACAGAAATCGCCCCCTTTTTCACCTGCTCCTGCAAGTGGATGAGTTCTTTCTGTTCAGCTGGCACGTTGCATTTCACAGTGCTGTCAGCTACTGTGTCAGTGTAGCCTCTATGTGCTGCTACAACGTGTAGAAAGATAAAGGTAGAAAATATTATTAACCCATTTCATTCTTTTCTCTTACGATAGAAGCACTTTTTTCAACAAAGGCAAGTAAGCAGCAATTTTATACCCTGACCGCTGAAATCACACCATCTTCAGGGTGGCTCTCCCCCTCCTTTTTTGTCTTTCTGTTTGGTTTTGTTGTTTGTTTGTTGTGGTTGATACTGGGCATTACCCCGACCCAGGTGCAGGGCCTCGCACTTGGCTTTGTTGAACTGCTTAAGGTTCACACAGGCCCACTTCTCAAGCTTGTCCAGGTCCCTCGGGATGGCTCCTGTCCCTCAGGCGTGTCAACCACACCACTCAGCTTGGAGTCATCTGCAAACTCCCTGAGGGTGCACTCGTTCCCACTGTCCATGTCACTGATGAAGACATTAAAGAGCACTGGTCCCAGTATGGACCCCTGAGGTACACTGCTTGTCACTGATCTCCATCTGGACACTGAGCCATTGACCACGACCTGGATATGAGCAGCCAACCAATTCCTCATCCATCAAATAGTCCACCCATAAATTTGCTATCTCTCCAATTTAGAGAGAAGGATGTTGTGGGGGACGGTGTCAAAGGCCTCACAGAGGTCCAGACAGACATCAGTAGCCCTTCTCTTGCCCGCTGTTGTAGTCACTCCATCACAGAAAGCCATTAGGTCAGTTAGCAGAGGTATGCTACCAATATTCCACCATAGTAACATCCAGAAGGTCCCGTATTCTTTTCCTAAGCAGTTTAGCATTCATGCAAAGTAATGTCCGAGACACTGGAGCCTGCAGTTCCCCGCTGCAGAAATAAATAGGTGATTAAGTGTTGCTCTATATGCACTAATCCTGACCTGCTACTTGGTAACAGAAGAGGGAGGAAAAAATCTTAACTCAGTCTTCATTTGTTTTGTATGTAACATTAATTATTTTAAGGCACCATTAATGGAATCTATGGTGGCAACATTTTGATGCGCTACAACTCCAATAACAACTCGACTGCCACAAGTAATTCATTTTACATGGATCTTGGGGTACCCAGAGGGAACTGTTGCTCCTCTCACTGCTGGAATTAGTGCAGAGCCAAGCCCTCCCGTCCTTCCTTTTCTTACTTTTAATCACAATGGCAAAAAGAAACAGAAAAGCATGAAGTAACTCTTGACTCCACAAACCTTCCCACAAGACTTTTATTTTTCTTTCCTTAATCTGATCTCTTAATGCTGCAATATCATTAAGGATATAAATCATATGTGGGAAAACAGATGCTAAGTCAGTCAAAATCAAGTCACAGCAAATCTCTACTAGTTCTGAAAAGCATCAAGGCAGTTAAAGAGCTAAATTAAATTCTGTACCGGGCTTCCTGGCATCGCAGTACATCCTGTTGTTGTCACTGGGCACTCGAGTGGCCTTTTGCTGAAACACTGCAACAAAATTAAGAATATAAGGAAGTTGGTGAAAAGGGGCAATAAAAATCATCGCACATTCTGAACAAAGGAAGGAGGCTCATGAAAGCAGGCTGGAAAAAATGTCTTTTTGCAGCCTAGGAATACTTCTCAACCCACTTGTCAGTTTAATGTTAATTACTTAAAAGTTGTTCCGTTGCACAGAACAGCGGGATTACTGATATCACAGATATCGCGACAAGCTTTGAAGAAAATAAACCAGACTTCTCACATGACCGTATTACTTGTTCAGAAAAAACAGCCAGATCTTGGGGTTCTTCACACGGTACAGACCCTTACTGTGGCCTGTTTCTTACTCTAGTGGGAAAGCTAAGGCAGGAAAAAATCAGTAATACTAGGTGGCACTGCTTAAGAAGGAGTATGTGTGTATTTTTGTCTAACCAAGCACCAGAAAGAGCAGAGCACCATCACTTGTTCCATTAGCACAGCCCATTGCCCCCGCTCCTGTGAGGTGCCCAGAGCACAGCCAGCCTGGCTACTCCCTGAAGTGCTGCAGTCGGACTTCTGCTGGTGGCATGTGCAGAACCCAGAAGGTAGCAGTTGCCTGGTTTCTGACTTAGCTGCTGCCGTATAGGCTTTCCCTCTTGAGTCCCAATTCTGATTTTAGCTAAATGAAGTGATAATCTAGAGTAACTCCTTGCCATTAAATAATCTTTCTGACATCCCTGCAAGGCAGCAAACGTGCCAGTTCAAAGGAGCAAATACTTGCTTGGGGACCGAGGGCCAGCACAAGAGAGCTCTGCTCAAGCAGCAGAGCAGGTACAATCTGCACGGTACCCCTGAGTCCTGGCTTCTTGCTCCTGCTGACCAGGGAAACCACGTGGACCTCGGTTTGCCCCTGCTCAGGCTGCCTTGGATGATGCATCCACTTCTCTCAGGGAAACTTGTAAAGCAGACGACCAGGATCGCTGTGACACCTCATGTGTGCATGCTACACGCAGAGGTGAGGAAGGAGCAATTCCCAAGGGCGTGTTCTCTACGCCGCAGAATGAAGTTTTTACGCTGACTCCCGAGTCAGCTTGTACAGAAAGTGAGGATGAATGAAAACATCTGGGGACTTGATGGTCCTTAAACTGTTCTCAGGCTAAATGGAGAGAGTAAAAGAACTACACGGGCAGCACAATCTGCTGATGTTACTCCCCTAGCTTCACCCTAACGCTGACACGCTTTAACTTTTGCGATACTCGTCTCTGTAATTCTCAAAGACTCCTGCTAAATATGGTTGCAGAGTTTTCTCCTATATTTGAAATAGTATTCTCTTGTTAAAGAAGAAATTAAAGCAACTAGAACACAGAGGTAATGCAGGCAGCCTGAATTTTACTGCATAAGGAGAAGGGATATACTCAACAATGTCCCTGATTGGAAAGCACTTTAATTGATAGGCTTTGAAATTTCTGCTGAGTTTTGCAGCACTGAAGTAATCAGAAAAGGAATTACTCCTCCAGTTCAAAGTAAAATTGGTAAAACCACTTCACATGCCGCATCTTGCTGAAAAGATTTTAGTTGGCAGCAAGTGTTCAGTGTGGGTGAGGTCAATGAAAACAAATTCCTGTTTCTGGAATGCCTGGAAAGACATAGGCACACACCGCTGTACAACTGCCACAGCTTTAGGAAGGACTCCAGCAATTTATTCTTTCATTCCCACATTTTAATTGCGTATAAACTGCTTGAATACAGGAGTGGAATGAAAGAAAGAGGTAATCTTGCAAAAGGATATATTCCATTATTTCCCATGGAGCATAACGTGAATACTCCTACAGTAAAGCAGTATTAATACAGCAATTTTTCCAAGTGTCGAATGCCACAGTCCAAGCGAGGAAGGAAAGGTTTTTATATTTCCAGAGCCCCTCTGACATGGATAATCTGATTAAAACCCTCTATTATGCCTTTTTACTTAATGCACACCCTTCAATAGTATTTGCATGATCAGAAAGAGAGTCCTTTTGAATTTTTAATCCCATTGTGATGGGCTGAAGTATCCACAGATGGCTGAAGTATCCATAGATGCTTGTACATCAGAATCTACAAATTAAATGTCCTGACCCAATGTATCCTATGTAACTTTTGTGTACGACGTATCTCCTCTCTCAGTTTCTCAGAATTCAAGGAGGCTGAGAGAACTAATAACTACTTCCACTTTATTCTCTCCTCTTCAGTTGCTGCAGGACAGAGATGAAGTTCTTTGCATGCCCTAAATACATTTTTATGTCTTAGTAAGATTGCATTTTACGAATGTAATGTAACCTCAATATTTCTCCAGAAAAGCAAACTCAAGGAGTAAGAAACCACTGCAATATTTTCTAGCAGGTCATGAAACAAACCCCAACATTTAAAAAGTGTGCCAAACACAAATTTCGTAGCATATACACAGAACTCTGGGAAAAGCCCTAACAGAAGGCTTGGAAAATGAGTGCGATCCAAGGAACTCCGAATGGCCTTTTTTATCTCAATCAGACTAGCTACAGATGTTGTTTGAGGTTGTTGCAGGGAAATAATGTCATGAGACTTGAAATGAGGTTAATAATTTCATGGTTGTCACCACAAACAAATTTCAATTGTTTCCAGCCCTTCTAAGTCATTTTGAGTATAATTCTGTACCAAGAAGAGTGTTCTATAGTCACACGCTGTGCAAGAAACTGGGAGGAGTATCAAGGGTCTAGAAAGAGAGAATGAAATTTTTTACCATAGCTGCAGGCTGACAAAAGGAACAGGAATTGTATTTTCAAAAGTAATCGAGGCTCTAACACAAAGCCACAATGGTAAGGAATCACAGATGCACTGTGGCCGGTAAGAAGTGAAGTAATTAGAAACACAGGCAATCAAAATGTGGAGAGAGTTACATGCTGGGAAAGGGCAACTCCTATCAGTTAAGAGGCAATGATCAATCGATATATGGGCTTGAATTTACATTGTACTTTACCCGTCTAGACAATGAGAGATGTTGCCTAATTTGTTGTATTAGCAACATTACCTCTAAACATGGAACAACAGTTTGCCACTACGCACAGTGGTTCAAATAAAGCCAGACCAATGAACCTAGCTCCTGAAAGTATATGTGAGCTAATCAGACCTAATAGTCACCTAGAGGAGAGACAAACACTTAGGAGAACAAACACAAAGGGAAAAAAAAAAAACCCAAACCAAAACAGAAAAACCAAACCAAACCAAGAAACTATTTTGAATTTAATAAACTAATTTGAATTCAGTTTGCTTAGCGTAATTCAAGATGCATTTATTCATCAGCTTCATTGAGCTCATGTTCCAAACCAAATTACCTATTGCCATGACTGTTTTATTTAGGAAATATTCAAAATTAAAATCCGGGGGAACAAAATCTTTATAGAACACAAGGCTAAATGATAACGGAAATTCATTAATACACTAGGGTTGCACTTATTAACACATCGCAACGCAGTTGCAGATTACAGTGAGCTTGTAAGCTTCTGCCTCGTTCTTAGTGGGGTTTTGCTTCATTCACTTTAGAATTGTCACACAACTCGCGATTCATGGAAGAATGGAGGAATGGGTGCACTGCTAGTTGGGATATGTTGCAGGGAGAGACTCACATCTTTGCCCACCCCATGCTTTTCCCGTTCCTTAAACATTTTAGCATTTAAACTGCATGTGCACAGGACCTAGGCAAATAAAACTTGCAAGTTCTTTTTCTGGTAGGGATTAGACTGTAAATTAGATGTAGCACAGCAAGGGATGACAAATACAGAGAGAATACTAAGGAAGGAATATAGTAGAATGATGCTTATTATTCAGGAGATGAGAACTCTGCAGATGTTTGTTCGCATCTTTTTAGATCTCGTTTTCCTTTTGCCTGTTTTGTTTGCTAACACACTGAGCATCACTCAGCAACAGGGACTAGACAGAGGTCATCAATGCAATGCTAACCAGAAAGCTTTGTAAAAGACGATTAAGGACCACTTTTAATATTTATACAAATCAGTTCACATATTTAAGATAGAAACAAAAATTTCTAGTGATTTGTAGGATGAAATCAAGGAAGGAAACGGGACACTGTAAACAGTATGGCTTTTTTTATTTTTTCCAAGGCAACCCAGCTGAGCACAGAACAGAAGTGTAGCAGCGTGCCTCATGACTCTGGGTCTAGTTAGGTCCAAGCACGGTGGAGAGGACATGGCTGTGCTGTGCAAGGTAACAGAGGCTCAAGTCTCAGGAGCTGTCCTGTCATAGCAGCACAGCTGTCTGAATGCATTTCCACTGTCAGAAGGCAGGGGAAAAGGACTGGCCAGTTTTAGCTGCAATGGTGTGAGAAAACCAGCGACCACATCCAAGCTGGTACCCGAGTTCTGATCTGTTCTAAATGTGCCGCCTGAGACTCAAGATGCTTATGAGAACACACAACAGCCACTTCATCAGAATGAAGACTAGCTGATGCCAAATGCACTTGCAGAACTAGCGGACTGCCCTGCTGCTCTGGTATTTGCAGTGGCCTATTGCACACTGCCTGAGTTTTCCAGCTAGACCACACTGAGCACAACTCATCGGAACCTACACAGGCTGTTGTCAGCCTCTACCTTTCACAGCCACGTAATCAGTCAGTTGAGATTGAAAAAACCCAGTTTTCTCAGACCAAAAGTAAAATGACTTTAAAAAGAATCACAGTGTTATGACAGTGAGAAAACATTAATCCAAAAAGAAACATATGCTCACCAGCAATTCTCTTCCCAATTTGCAGTGAGGTTCTGAGTCTGTCAAATATGAATTCAGCCTTGGTCAGGGATGAACCTCAGGGCACAACACAGACACAACTCCTCTACACTGAGACAAGATAATAAAAGCAATACCAGAACAGAATACCTTCTGTAAGGCGTAAAGAGTAAGAAGAATAGGTACTGGTGGTTAGTTTAAGATGCTGTTCAGAAGGCGATGCCAAGGTACTTGCTGTACCATATGCAATGGAAAGAACTCTCCCACTTGTCAGAAATCTAACTCAGTGGATCACGGAAGCTGGAAGGACTCTAGCAATATACGCAAGAATATTTGTTCCAGCATGTAAAACCTGCAGATACTTCTGCAGTCCCACCTCTCTTCAGTAGAGGAAAGCGAAAAAGGGGAAGGGTCTCTATTTGGTTTAACCACAAATATGCTGTTTAGAACAGTTTGCTTTTCAACCAGGCAGCATCCTATAAATATTTTCTCTCTGTGTACCTTATTCAGTACATGTTTCAATCTACCAAGGTTAAAATAGCCAAAAATCAGAATGAAAACAGGGGATGAAGCCAGTATACCATTTCCTGACCAGGCCTGTAAAAATAGTCTAAGTGCTCTAAGACAGCTGAGCAGTGGTTCCTAGTATTTTATTCATGGAAAAACACTCTGAAGTTGGGGATACATAATGAAATTCATCTGCAGTGCAGTACTTTAGACTCACTCTAGGAAAGTACTAAAAAATTCCTCTGTGGGACATAAATGTTTTGTACTTAGCATGAGCTCCAAGGCTTCACTTCGGAAACCCCTGCTTTAGGGCATTTAAACCATCTCCATAACAAGAATTACTAACTCAGGGTGCAATGACTATTGTTCCCAGTAACCAGCCTGACAAGTTTCCAAGACAATAATGGTTCTGTTCTGGATTTGTTTTTTCATTTGGGTGTATATTGGCTATCCTGTACATGAGATATTCCACGTCCCTAAAAATATTCACTGGCTGCTACCCTCTCTGCATACCCTGTGATTTTTAAGAGCAATAAGAATGCTGGTTTCTTCTAGAATAGTAACTGGGAAACATATTTTTTTTTCATTTCCAACTTTTAACCCCAGTGTGAAGTTCCACAGGCAGCTCTCTTTAAATAGTAAAATGCTTCCAGGATTTGTGAGGGGTTTGCAAAGGAACAAAGGCTATAGCACATGAGTTATTTCTGCTGTTGTAGGATAGGTCTCCATGCTGCAGAGAATCCCTCTGGTCCCTGATAAGAGGTAAAAGATCAAACCAGAAGAGTAATGTAATCTCTAAGCCCCGAGGCAGTCCTGGTAGGTAACACTTCAGAAGTGGTAGGGAGGCATTACAGAAACTCATGCACCTGTCCTAAGAATACACTGGGGACTTCAGTTTCCAGCTCAATCAAAGCTGTTATCAATAGGAAACATTAAAATTGCACTGTAAACTGAAAACACAACACCTTCATACATTTATTTAACAGTTGTTTTGGCAGCACACGACTGAAAAAAAAATACCGAGATAGCCTACAAAGGATTACTAAGCACTTGAGGAATGGAAAGGGAGCACGCTAAGAGTGCCCACCATCTGGACAACGAGCTATTTGGCACCCATTTGCAGCTCCGTCAGTTGCCGGGCCTTGCACGTAGAAGGAAGAATTCTTGCAGTGGTCTAAATTGAAGAACAAATGTAATCTCTGTTTGTTAATGATGCAGTATGTTTAGCAGCGTTCATCATGGTAGTTCGCAAGCTCAGTGAAATTTGAAAACAGAATAAATGAAACTGAGTAAAAGTGGTTAGGACACTTATGTTTCAAATCGTTCAGCTCACTCATGTTTCCCAGAATCTATTTGTCAGCAAATTCAGGTCATACGCTCAAACCGTAAACTGCAGTAGTTCAGTTCTGGCAGCTTGCACCACTGAGCATCTACTGCCGGTTTCCAAGGGGAGATCCTGCTCTGAAAGAGACTTTTAAAATGGCTGGGGAAGTCCTATAGAAAACAAAACTGTTTTCTACAGAGGAACAGTTCCACCATCCTATTCTACAGGGTACCAAGTGGTAATCCACACGGAGCAGGCTTTCTGCCTGCATAAACTTGAGCTTGTGTGTATTTGAAAGCAATGTTACAAGGAGGACTACTTGCTCGCTTTTTTTGTTGCTATTCTCATGGAAACACCACCACTTTTGCTTAAAGGAGATGATGATGCTTTTTCGTAACTTCATGGACTTCAGTGTCTGGTAAAAGCCCTCATGGGAATTCAAGCCACTTGATTTGAACTGATGGGTACAAAAACTAAATTATAAAGGAAGCACCAGCACTCAACCCCAGAAGCAAAAGGCATTTCTGCAAAGCAGTGCTTATGCTTTTTTGTTGTTGTTTTTTTTCCAATGAATGAGCCTATAATTTTGCAGCACCTCTCTGGGTACACAAAGGGCAAAAAGAAATCAGCCTCTTGTACCTCTGCATGGCACTATCCCAACAGCCTCTGCAATCCTTGGGGCATGAAGCTTGTTCTTTCCATGACCTCCCAAAGTACACGGGGATCCAGTTGTGGGTGACTGTGCAGCCTTAGCCCAGCCCTCCTCTGTGCATCGTGCTCCACTCTCTAGTCCCATTTTTCCCCTAGGACCTGTGTCTTACTGAACATCAGAGGAGAACGGTTCTGAAGGTCAACCAGAACTGTGCAGTGAAGACAACCTGTTTCTTAGAGGAATGTTATTTAGTTTTTTTGAGAAGTTAAAAGGTATTTTAGTGAATGGAGAGAGAATACAGAGGAGGGAAGCATGCCTCAGTTAAGAAACTATAAATTGCTCTGCAGAACAGGACTTCTCTCTCCAATAAAGCCCCAGTGTAACCATGGACAACTCATTTAAGCCAGCATTTAAGCCAGCCAGGGTGCTGACTAGACACAGGAATGATTTATTTTGAAGTTCTGAGCACTCACAGTGGCCACTGAAATCAAAAGAGTCTCTGCTCTGAACAAGTAAAGTATTATATAATGCTGTTCATCTCATGAATGGCATTTTAGTTACTTCATATTGGGCATCCAAAAACCCCATGGATACAGAACAAATCAAAGGGTTTACCACAGGAGGGTCTGAGACAACACAGTGGACCGAGGGCAGGCATGAATTATGTTTTAAACAAAAATTGGAATGAAAACCACGGAAGAGTGTTGCATCTTATGCTCAACCACTTTAAGACAGATATTTTGTTTCATCTAGTGCTTGTTTAAATAGCAGCACACAGCTACGTACCTAAGGACTGCACGGTAATGTTTGTGGCACGGAGAAAGAAGGAAACCAGCAAAACTACCTACATTCTAACTCCTTGATTATTTGACTTTGCAATTTCTGCAATGCCCTGTTTAACATAATATATGAAAACAAAACCTGAAACTATGGTCAATTTACTTGAGGGATGAAAAACGTGCATATGCAGTAGCCATAGCGATTTTATTTTGCACTGATTAGATTACAAAGCAATGGCTGCAAACACGTGCAGACTGTAATGATGGACTGGAATGAAATTTTATGGTTCTTACAGCTGAAACAATTTTTTTTTTTCCCCAATTACAAGGGGTTTTAATATAGTAAACTGGAAACTAGGATATTGCTGGACTGGATGAGGAATGTTTTAACCACTGTGGAGAAAGACAAGAATTGCCAATCCAAATATCAAGAAAAAAAAAAATCTTTTAGCTGAAGATGTATCACTTCTGTCTAAAATTTCACTACCTAGCTCAGGAATCCCTGCACAAAGGCAAGTGAGAAACTCCAGATCTGGAACTAGCAGCCAAAACAGGCTTGAGTGGTCAACTGAAGCCTTCTTGAAGCACTTTTCTCGTGTATTGTATAAGTAAATGAACTTGAGCCAGAGGCTGATTTCGCAAGAACAATGAGCAACTAAATTGTTAATTAGTACCTGCTTAGAAAAACAAAGCTAAAACCCTTGTGTGTGCGTGTGCACATAGCTGGTGTAAAAACCCCACAGTCCTATCAAAGCAGTTCCTCTGATAACCTCTTCCACAGTGAGCAGTTATGGGAGACAAAGCAGAAATGTTCTGGTGCAATAAAAGGCAGTAAAACAATCTCTCAAATATTGCATCTTCACAGTAAGGGTTTTCAAGTCACTGGGCTGTCTATGATGATGTGGGACCAAGATTTGAGACACCACTCTGGAGATGTCAGTAAAAGCAGCCATTTCAGGAATTCTGTAGTTGTAACAGACCCCTAAACATTTGTTCTTGGACTACACTTTAACTACTGTAATGATCAATCCTTTTATCTCCTGAACATGCTGATGAAACTGCAACTAAATAATGAAGGCTTTAGCCCATGCATCTTGGCCCTTGCCTGGAGTTACACAGGAGAAAGAGACCTAGTTAGGAAGAATAGATTAAAACACTGACTGAAATAGGCATGAAAAAGGAGGTGCTTAACTGTATTTGGTGAGATGATTTGGGTAGTTTTAATCCTGTTTTAGTGCAAAACACGCACTGGATGGAGTAAGCAATCTACTGGTGTCCTTCCTCAGTCTGGTTTTCTGCCATTTATTCTAGTGCTTATTATACATTGAAGGGTTTTGTAGAGGAGGTTGGAAATGCAGGCAGAAAAAATAAAATACAGCAAAAAATCTCTCTCTTAGGATTAATTAACAACATTTGGATAAAGAAACTGAAAGGAAAGGTGATTCAAATAGTACATGCTGTATTGTAGTGTTAAAACAAATACACTCACAGCTAGCCCAGTGATTCTTAATTTCCATCATATTGTCATAACTGAAATAAAATTAAACCCAAAAAGTGATGCTAAGATGCAATTTGAAAATTAACATTAGTCAGAGATGTTCTCAGCTCATTTGAAAGGTGAGAATAGGTTGACTGAATCAACCAATTTATTGGTTTGAAAGTAACCGAACAAGGTTCTTAGTCTTTTAAAACAATATTACTCATCAAATAGAAGAGACACATCTATATTCTACCAGAAAATATTTACAGAACAGCAGCACTGACCTTGTGCTATATAGGGAATGTTCTCCCCTCTGACCCGCGAACACATGGGACGAGGGGCAGGGGCTGGTGGCCTGTTCATGATGAAAGACCTGCGTTCTTTCCTTTCCTTCTCCTCCTTCTCAGCCAGTATGAAATCATACACAGATTCATCCAGTTCCACAGACGTGTATGGGTCTTCCTCCTTGTCGTCTTCCTCACATGTATCTTGGTCTGTTATGACTCCATCACCATGGTCTCTTTCACTTCTGTCCTCCACAAAATTCTTCTCTGAAAAAGCAAAGAATTGTGTTCCATATATAGGGTAAAGAAAGGAGATTAGGACTTGATTTAAACCTTTAGTCTCCTAAAGTAACTCAGAGACCTAATTTCACTGCTAAACTAAAGCACTCTGATTTTCAGAGGCTTTTGATTATCCCTCTGTAGAGAGGATGTCCCAAAGCAATAATTCCAACTTCAAGGCCTCCTCATCATTTCACATCAGATAATCAAAAATAGATGCTTAGCTATTAGCCCCAAAATGAAGGGGCTTATTTAAAAGAAATACCGAGTGCCCAAGTTGCTCCCACAAGAGTCACATGAACGTGATCTTAAATGGTGAAGCCAAGTAAGTGGTACCTGTGGCCCTTGCACTTTGGAAAGTCAGGCTATTCATTAGCTGTTCAACAATGACTTAATAATCGAAAATTATTTTAGAAAATGTTGGGCTTTTTCTTTCCTGCATCTTCAGTGTCCCTCTCGGTTTCGAGAGCTTTACTAAAATGCACTTCAGTGAGGTGAAAGAAATTTAAAAAGCCCCCTTACAGTGTAGATGAATTTATGACTCATAATCTATGCTAAGACTATCCAACCCACCCACCCCAATAACTTCCCCGACTCTCTCCACTCCCTGTATTTCACAGAACAACTACTCAGAACTTGCTTTCCTTCACATTTTACAGCATTAAAAGGAATCAATCAGTTTCCCGATCCCTGGGTTTGTTTTGATTTGCCGTTAAAAACCCCACAAACTGCTAAGAGTCAGAAGGTGTTACTGAGGCTGGCGTTCCCCAAAATGCTTACAAGCTCCTCGTGCTGATTACCCATCTTTCCTGCAAACACAGCAGGCCTGCCTGGAATTCTTGTGCTGAGTCACGCCTTCCTCATGTTGTCATCTACTGTACTGTACGCTGCCTGTACTCGTGCATCTGCTAAACTAGGCTGTGGTCACTACTGGTGTTTCCAAGCCTTTGGCTGCTGTTTAAAGAATTGTTTTCTCTCTTTATGGGTTCAGAGGAGCTAAACAATCTGCGTAAGTGGGATATGTTTATAAATGGGATGTGACATTTAGAAATGGAATGCATTATTAATATGTACTATCAACATGTATTCTGGCTAAGATATAAAACTGCTTTAAAACAAGTGGGATTAATACACCTGCTATATTTAATATGACAAATATTTTGTTTCCGTGTCACTATAAAAGTTCTGTTTCTTTCTCTGCAGGATATTCTTTCCTTTAACTCCCACAGAGGGCACTCTCATGCCACTGCCAAAGACAGACTTCAGGAAGAGGGGACTTGTCTTTTAGGTATTCCACAGAAACACCCAAAGCAAGTGGCTGACTGAAAATACCCAGCAATGACTCGTTAGAGCTCCTCTTTGAAAGCAAACATCATCCTCATTTAGAGGAGTTGTGATACCCCCACCCTGTTCCCCAACGGCCCAGTTACACAGGAGCGTTTTCAGACGAGCTCTGCTTTACCAGCACAGGATTCAGCACAGGACATTACACAGCTGAAAAACTTTCTCTGCTGGTACCTGCATATGGACAACTGGCATTTGGCAGAGAGGGTCACGTTACTACTTGACAGTATAGGCACATGAGAGCCACTACACGACAGGCATTTAGATCAAACCCACACCAGCAACTCCTGTATGCCCAGCCTGACCCCTCAGTTACGCACACATACAACTGCAGCCGAGTGTTTCATGGGAAGCAAAACACATCTTTAACACTCATTTTATCCTGCTCCTTTTTCTCTTAGAATCCATCTGTGACTTCCTGCATACAGGCAGCTTTTTCTTTCAAAGCAGAACACGGGATGAAAAACTACCCATAGCAGGCTATAAGGCTAGAAAGCTATTTCTTTCTACTTATGTGAACTTCAAAGGGCTTGGTGATGATAATTTAAAACCCTAGTAAGTTACACTGCATTTAAAAAAAGGTAGTAATAAGCAGTGGAGAAATGGAGAAGCAATTTATCTGCACATTTATCAGTGGCATCCATAACAAATAAGAAGGGTTGGGTTTTTTTTTTTTCCCTATGTGACTATTTAAGAATGGTATTTAAGCTTGAATTCTTTTGCATAATGATTTTTTTTCCAGTGACAAAAAAGGATAATAATGCCTTCTGAAATAGATGCAAGTAGTATTTTTGGTTTCTCATCACTTGAATCAAACTACAACAATAAATTTTAGATTTTTCCTCTGGGGCAGAAGTATAAACACAAAAAAAAAAAAGGGAAAAAAAGGAAAAAGGCAAAGCCAAGTATTTCCTTAAAGATCACAATTTCTCCCTCTATTTCAACCTTCATCACAAACACAACTTTTTACACCTAACTACAACATGGCTAAAATGTAATAAAATGCTAAGTTACTTCTCTCCACAGTCAGTTTCTGTTAATTCTACCTGTGAAATTCCAAGCTATATTCAATCAAGACAGTATTTTAATATTTTTAAATGGTAAATTTAACTTGACAAAAATACAAGCTCAATCTTTTGTTTCAAGTGTCTCTTGTAAATCTTGTCTTATTTGGCAGCTCTTTGAGATGGGCAGAGTGAGGGAAACTTGAAAGTGTAGTCGAGCAGCCCGTACCACAGTATTTATTATTCATGACCAGGTATGTCAACTGTCCTGATGCAGCAAAGCTCCCATGCACATGCTTGCTTCGCAGAGTTAGGGCCATACTGCCTATTAGAAGTGATCATATAATCTCTACAGCAGTACCTAGTCTGCACTTGCACATGTTAGGGGGGTTTTCTTCCTTCCAAGATCATACCTTGTGATAAATTGGGCAGATTGTCCTGTCTTAGGATGCCAGGGGGATTTCGAGGGGGAGGAGGAGGTGGCCTCTTACAGTATCTTCTGTTCTCTTTGCGACTGTCAGGTATGCTGGCATACAAATCGTCAGGACAGTTGTGAAAGCTGTATGAATCTTCCTCTTGATCTTCATGTTCTGCCTCCTCTCTGCTGTCTTCCACATCATCCACTTCAGCTTCTTGTTGCCATCTTGATCCAATTCCATATTGATCTCCTGGGTTCTGCTTGGCTTTTAATGATAACGAATGCATTATTTCATTTAAAACTTGCCGCCTGGAAACAATTCCTGTTCCAAAGGTTCCTACAGAAGCAACACGATGGCTAATAAAGCTTGTATGAACTGATACAGTAGGAAAGCTGTCAAATACATACTGTCAGTGAACAGCTTTTGAAATATTTACCAAGTCAACAGTGGAAGTTTTCATTGTATCTCGCTACTCTGAGATGCACCACCTTCATGCACGCAGTGTTTAAACTTCTCTCGAGCTGCTGTCAGAATGAAAGCACACACACTTACCTTGCCTCCACAGTTTGTATTACTTGACTTTCAATGCAGCACAGTGAAACACTTAGTAAAATGAAGCTGTTTTTATACAACAGGGTTTGAGTGCTTATTTATATCTCTCTACAATGAAATAAAAATTGCCTCTGGGAGATACGGCTGTACTCCTGTGGAAATGGAACTCTTCTTTCTTTAATGGTCCATGGACCACACAGCAAGAATACAGAGGAGGGATGTGGAAGCGTGGTGTACATTTTAATCAAGATTTGGGTAGTCAGCCTCAGTAGCAGATAAACTATGCAAGTCCATCATCAGATTTACAGTCAATTCATGGCAGGCAATACTGAGGCCCTGAAAGAGATTTCCAGTCTGAGTTATCCTTTGGTGTTGCCTTTCTTTCACCACTGAGTCAAACGGGAGGTTAGAGCATTTAGCTGGGTCACATGGCCAGCGGTTACAATCCACTTTCTTTGGTGTGTCCTCCCTGTGGTGTTCCCATACACAGTGACAGAGACAGTGAAAATGTGTCAGGGCTAACCTGGTCTCTAGCTCACATTTTCACAATGTCTATTATCTACCTAGATCTGCTAAAGCAACTGGTTTAAACTTAGCAAATCATAAACATCCTTTTCCTACAGCATAGGAGACAGTTGAAAAGATAAAATTGTCAACAGATAAGATAGAAACAGGATAAAGTTTAGCTTTATAGGTCCACGATACTGTAAAACATATGCAAAATCTATACCATCGGTAAACACAAACAAGCAACTAAGCTTGCAGTTTTCACGGGGAGTACTCAAAACCACATGGATATCAACAGTCTGTGCTTAGATATACGAACATCAAACTGCAAACGTCTACTAACTGTGCCTCCAGACAGGAGCTGGCTGCACCCGTAGGCAGTGCCTCTCCCGATACGATGGTTGTTCTCTGAGACCTTGAGAGAGTGCAGATGTCTTCTAGAGTCGTGGCACTGCGACCTGTCTTTGAGCGACGACTCTCTTCCCCTGACTGAATCCCTCACTTGCCTTTCCCAGTCTCCTGCGCCCTCCCTGGAAGTTGCACTAACATGTGGAAACTGAAAGTATTAAGATAATTTGCCCTCTCTGTCCATAACCCCCCTCACTTAACACAGCCCATGCTTTGTCACTGATAAAGCTAACAACATGACTTACTCGCGGCTGCTTGAGTTTCTGAGGCTAACATGAGCATATAAATGTCATCGTCTTCCGCTTCCTCCTCGGGAGTGGTGACATTATCTGCTGTATTCATCTAGAAAGAAAAATAAAGGGGAATATTTTTTTGGTGAGATCATCTCCTACCTTCACACTCTACTATTAATATAATATTCAGTGTTCTACCAAGGGGAAAGTGGAGACAGAAACATCAGGCACTTGAAACTATGTAGTGGTACATGTACTACAGGCAGAAGGAATGTGGTACAGCCTTCTGCACGGTGCAGAAACTGAATCTCAAGAAGTTTTCTGCTAGTATCCTGCTGCCTGAAGAACAGAGAATGCCTTCTTCCCTGGTGCTCTGTACACAGCCATCTCATGGATACCCATCTTAAGACAGTGCAGCCATCACACCGTGCATCAGGTGCCTCCCTGGCCTGCTTTGCTTTGCTGCTTTAAGAATATGCCTGGATCTCCACAAAGCTATAGCTGCCTCAGCAGCGAAGTATATTAACCTCTGTCTTCCCTGTCCATATACTGTGCACAACAGTGAGAGAATCCTCTGTTTTGCTTGAACTTCCTCTATCATTTATCTGGCTCCTCTATACTTCACAGAAACAGGACACCTCTGAAAAGCCCTAAAATTAGAGCTACTCAGAATATTATATTTTCAAAAGATTTAGGCCTGCATGTGCTGAATGTAACTGTAAAGATGGGTAAAGAAAGGTCTTCTGATAAGTTCTGTATTTCTCCTGTGAAGAGGATGGGTGCAGAAGAAATTAAGCCAGCAGAGCTCTAAATGTATTAAGCTCTCCCACTAGGTACAGTGGAGTACCACACCAGAGAAATCCTTTCAAGATGTTCACTTTAATCTTTGCAAACATGAAGTACACATGGATATATAGTTGATAGAATGAGGTCAAAAGGGTAAGTGGAGGAAACAGCACTTTCTGATTTTCTTCTTTGGCATAGATAATTCTCAACTGAAGGAAACCTGGTGACTCACAGGAAAACAGCAGAATAGGTACAATTAATATGCATTTTTGAAACCTCCGTGTTTCAGAAGATTGCAGGTCAGCGTGCCCTGCTAGCTTATACTGTCCACACTGATAGTGCTGAATCTTAGGGAATTCAGGATGCAAACAAGAGGTTTAGCCCCTGACTACACTTCCTAAATGTCTGCTGGGCCTGGGAGCCCCAGAAAAGCTGAAGAGCTGGAAACAGTCTTTAACAAAATACGTTTACACTAGAAAAAGGTTCTGTATAATGCATAAAATATTGGTTAGAGCCTCCTTTGACACTGGGCATGACAATACCGTGCAGCTGAAAACGCTGCAGCATCTCTAAGGGCAGGGAAAGAGTGTCCTAATTTAAGAATGCAAAGCAACGTGCCTAAAGCAGAATAATGCCGTGGCTCAGCCTGCCAACCGTGCCATGGTGCCCTGCGTGAATGCCCAGTACGTTTAGGTTTGGAGTATCTTTTATATGGGCTGGGTCACATAATCTGTAGGTAATAGCATAGTCAGCATGATGTTTCTACAGTAGAATTTAGGGTGTGGTGTTTAATACGTGCACAGATCTGAACTTTAGAAGTCTATTGAGTCTGGCTGAATATGGTTCTTTGATTTACACGGAGATTTCTTACAGATGTCAAGCCACCTTCTGAAGGAAGAACGGGTTTTATTAGAAAACAGTGCTACAAAAAGAGTTATTAAAAAGTTGTTGCTGTCAGCACAGGACTGCTCACTACAGGCTACTGAGAAGGGCTCGGAAGGTTTGAAGCTCTAGTTTGAGAGTTAGCAATAAAATTTCCTTCCCTCAAGATTCAACATGAATGTTGGAATGAATTGAAAGTCCTCTGAGAGACTGGTGATGTTTCAAGTCTTAAGATTAAATGCCACCTCTCAACATCAAAGGGTAGATACTTAATTTTCTTTCAGTTATGTATTTTAACTGTCTTGATTAAGCTTCATGTCAAACTAAAAGACTTTCAAAAAGGCCAAGTGTTTTAATAGCTTCAAAGCTGTCCCTTTTATACAAAGCCTGAACTGATTTACCTCAGCTATTTACTCAGGAATGCCATTAGCAAAATTATTATGACCACCTTGTCAGCAATTTCTTTTTTGCAATGCTCTTCTAAAAAGCCATCCTTTTTAAGGGTGTTTTCTAAAGATGTCCCTCCGATGAGTGTGCACTGAGATGGAATCCTACCCCCTGGCAAGAGCCCACACCATTACCATTTGGTACATTGGACCTTTTTGTATGGTGAGGAGTGAAACATTCAAGGATTCAGAGGGATCTAACCCAGCAGGGATATTGCATCAAGCTCAGGCAAGAGTGAGAAGCACCTGGGCATCAGCACTTCACTTATAAACAGTAACTAACAGGTAAATAGATCAAGCCCAGCTCACATTGGCATTTCTGTATAAGATATAAATGGATACATATAGATAACCGTAAGTTACCTGTTCCCACAAACAGAGAAACACAGAGCTCCTTATGGTGCATTGCTCAACAGCCTTTAAATTCAGATCTTATGCTTAAATTGGGCCTGGGACAATGCTTAGGGCAATAATTAATTACTTTATGTAATTCTTACATGCTTGATCCCATTGTTTTGCAATTGTCTCCTTATGAGTTGTCCTCTTTTTCTAGAAAATTGGCCCTTAATAAGTTTAAATTCAACTATATATATTTTTTTTTTTTCCTTTACACTGACTAATTACACTCCATGTGAGTCTAAACTCAGACTCACATCTTAATTTCATCTTTTTATACTGGTATTCCTTAAAAAAAAAAGAAAAAAATTAAAAAAATGCATGTAACAGAGGCTCCCATGTCTGTACTGCCTTCTACACAGCCAACATCATCTGCATTTTAGTGCTAGCTGGTTTTGGATGGGTGACACAGCTACATTTCATTCAGAAAGGACTTATACCCTGCAAAAGCAGACCTAGATTCCTACTCTCTTAAATCCTGCCAGAATAATGATTTTTAAGGCTAATTTTATGGAGTACTTCAGGGTAGTTTCTGATGGACAAGCATTCCCACTTCGGTGACAGTGAAGACACCCTTGCCTTCCAGCAAGAACTGCTGTTGGGATGAGTGGGGAGAGCCCTTCCCAAAGGAAAGGGCTGTCCTCACCTACATGGCACGAGACTAGGCCAGCTCTTACCACAGTAAAACATCACTTTCCTCTGTTACTAGATATCAGGTGGTATACTTGGCAGGTTATTTATTTCCATGGAAGGTGAACTGTGCTGGCAAAAGCTAAAGCTCTGTCCTCTAGCCCAGGCGGGGTCCTGGGTGCCTCCCAGGGAAGGAGTCCCCTCCTGTGCTCTGAACGCTTCATTAATCAGAGGGCTTCAGTGCATTTCTGACTGATGTGCACAGAGACCTCACCAAGCAAGGATTACAGAAGTGGGAAACCTGCATCACTTCGCAGACCACAACCATAGTTATAGCATCCTCTCGCTGGGAGTGGGCTTAAGCACAGAGAAAACTGGGCTGGAAACAGGGTAAGTCATTTCAGAACCTCAAGACAGAAGAAACTGTTTTCCTTGGTCAGGTATTTCTTCCATTTCCCCGTCACAGAGAAACTGGACTGAAACACAGCTGGGCTTTTTTTCCAGCCCCAGGTGATTTGCTTGTGTCACTCCTAAGACATTCCAGCAGTACGTGCAGCAACCGAAGCAGAGGTGACCTCAAATATGCTGCCATTCAGTTATTGCTCCTTTTGTCTCACCCTTGCTAAGGTCTAGCCTACACTATACCCTTTGTCACCGGGCCTGCCAGAGCTTTCCAAAATGCAAAGGTGAGAACTGAAGATATAGCCTAGGATATATTTTCCATTTGCACTCTTAGTGCTCCATGAAATACAAGCAGTTTCTTTCACTCGGTTCCACCAGCATCCCTGAGCTGCAGTCTAGTGACCAGCCATTCTGGTTATAAAAATTTTTCTAACTCTCAAGTCTGCATTAATGTTACTAATATTCACATATTCTACAATGTAAAATATTCATCAAAGTGTTGGAAGTGTTTAAGTATTTATTACTCATTTTTCCCAGGGCCCTGTATGAGCACCTGGAGAAATGACTGAAGAAGCCAGCTTCATAAAATTGATGGCATGCATGAGGACAGATCCAACATTGCTGTTCATTAGCTTTATTAATGTTAAGCACTTCTACTACACTATTACCTTGCTTGATAATTCATGCTTGCAAAAAACCAGAGAAAACACAGATTTCTCTAAAGCATAGTGCAGCGAAACATCCAAAACAGTGTTCTAATCAGACACAAAATATCACTTGGGAACGTAACCTGGTTTGAAGACACAAAGGAGAAGAAACTTCTTGGCAGGGAGAAGTTTCGCTGCACGTGTTCTGCCATGAAATGCTGAAAGAGAGAACAGTTTAAAGCAGTGTGGGGTGAATAGCCTGGGGGCTGGATCCAGCCCTTCAAACACTTGAAGTTGTTCTCCTGACCTAAGCAAGACTTGTCTTAGAGAAAGCCAAGAACAGCATAAATTACCCTGCCAGCCAAAACTGCTGCCTTCTCCTGCTTGCTCCCCATCTGTCAGGACAAGCTGTGTGACATGCAATGCACTCTGCCTTCTCATAGAGCATGGCTGAACCATCCCCAGTGCACTCCGTGCTGCTGCACAAGGTGGGCCCTCAGCTTCCTCCTCCACTTCATCAGATGCAGGAGCACGCGTGCCCCCGGGCCTCAGCTCTACACCACATCTTTGATTCATGCACATCTCTGGCTGTGCCCAGGAGCTGCAAGGGCAGCATTGCTGAGTCGGAAGGATCAGCACATCCAGTGTCCAGAAATGAGTTAGAAGACCCTTCTCTGATGCTGTCCAGTGCTACATTTTCCATGATTTTCCTTCAGTTTTCCATGCCTTATCGAGGCCTTGTGATATCAGTACAAGATGCCAGCATCCACAGTGCCATTAAAATCCATTAGCCAGCTGAGTGAGAAGCACCTGACCCAACCTGTGTGTGCCACACAAGTCAGACTGCAAAAAGAACGGGTATTTAAGATCAGTAACTGTATTTTAGAATAAAGTTGCTCATTCTATGAACAAAAGGCAATGATTGCTCCATTACTCAGAATGACTTCTTGAGTAGCAAGCAATCATAATTAATTACAAATGCCTCATGCCTTTCTTGTTTCTTAGGCAGCTGCTTACACCATGTGGCTTTTTATCAGTGTCTGGACATAATAAACACAGCACTTCTTAAATATATGACACTTAACGCCATTATGCCTTTAAATCCTAACACTGGGAGTATTCAAGGCTAGGCTGGATGGGGCTTTAAGCAACATGATCGAGCGGAAGATGTTCCTGCCCATGGCAGGGAGTTTGGATTAGATGATCTTTAAAGTTCCCTTCTGACCCAAACCATTCCCTGATTCTACCTCAGCAATACACGTGATTTTTTTTTCCCCCAAGGCACATTCCCGCTGTGTAAAACTGCAGCATCATCTTTCCCAGAGCACAGGTTTCTCTTTTCAGGTCATAGGTGTGTATGATTGCTTTATTTATCTGTATAGATTTGAGATTAAGTGGACAGTTTCTGCTTTGTTCCTATTAGTTCTAATCAGGAGTATCTCACAATCTAATGGACAAGCATTCTTACGTTCTGATTAAACGAATGCTAACAAATTAGGACAAAACACACACTAAATCAGATCTAAAACCAAGCAAGGACACAGAATGACAATAACAATAATATTGTGACACTCACAATCATTTGTAAAATTCCTTCTGCATATAGTTTGCCAGCAATCCCAACAGCTACTGTATTTTCTACAATACTGAAAAATAAAGGGTGAGAATTCTCATGTCAAAGTGCTCAAAGCAAATAAATGCACACAACTACCAAAGACTGACAATTACATACAATAAAAGGAATGAGACAAGAAACACTCCACTGCCAAAATCTAATGATTTTTGGGATCAGTCTGGAGTAAATATATGACTGCAACCTGATTTGCAGTATATTAAGAAACTAAACAAATTAAAACATCAATGAATACCCAAACTTTGGGCTCAGTTATTTTAATAAGAGCAAAAAGAATTGCTTCATTTGAAATAATCTACTGTAATCTTAAGTAATTTCCTTCTGGGCTCTCTTACTAAGACATTTCATTTGCATGTCTGCCTTTAATTTCATTACAAGCAGATTTACTGCACTGCATATCAGCCAGCTAGCATCCCTGAACTGATCCTTCTTTGCATCATTATTTTGTGTACCTTCATGACTACTCTGTACGCCTGTCTATCAAATCATAGTAAACTTTCTGCAATGTTTTCTTAACTCCTGCTTTTAACTGGATTTCAGGGAAAAAAGCCCTCCCTTTGTACAAATTCACCACCCCTGAGAAACAAACAATAAACAAACCCCAAACTAAGTAAAAGCTTGGTGTGTCAATAACAATATACCTCTTTGTGTTCTAAGTGTCCATTTATTATTATTATACAGCCTTCATGACTACAGATTTGAGAGAAAAATATTACTGCAGGAGAAAGAAGAAGGAACTTCTAATCAGGGAATTTAATTTAGTGGTATATATGTTTTTTAAAATCAAATCACTGCAGTCTCCGTTTGAAGAACTTGCGCTCGCTTTCTCTCTTCTAAGCATTTGTGCTGTTCTCTAATCTAACTACTGAGTATCAAGGGATTTTTCTTCTGAGTATTCAAAAATAAAATTCCTTCTTAGATTCATTTTAGCTCATTTCTCCTTTAACGACAACTCTTGTTACTTCACTTTTCACACACCCACACGACTTTTGAAAGACTTTCAAATCTTAGAGAGTACTGATTCTGCTGAATAAAATATCCACTGCTGTTTGACAGGCTGTGTAATCACTGCAAACTCCACAAAAGCACTCACATCTTGTCAACAGGTTAATTTTTCAACCTAGCAGGATGAGACTTTTTCTTGCTTTTCTTAATTTATTTATTTTTTTTTTCTGGACACAGTGATAACCATTCTCCAGAAAGCTTCTCTTTCAACTTGATGACAATTACCATGTTTGAACTTTTAGTGTAGTTACTAAATTACTGCTCCCTTAGCAGACCAACCAGTAGCAGAGAAAGGAGATGGGAGATTCATTAAATAACATGTAGGGTTTGTATATGCTGTGAGCCAAAGGACCCTTTCCATAAACATTCCCTGTGGGATTCTAAACAGGATTTATAACTATAGATGTACTGGGTCTGACTGGAACGCAGTTAACTTCCCTCACAGCAGTCCCTATGGTGCTGTGTTGTGGATTTGTCACTAAAACAGTGTTGACAACAGCCCCATGTTTTGGTTATTTCAAGTGCTACTACAGCCTGAAGGCCTCCTCTTTTTCCTCCTCTGTTCCCCTCTCAGCAAACAGGCCGAGATGGGCAAGAAGTCGGGAGCAGCCACAGGCTAATGGGTATTTCATGACATATAGAGAGGGTGGAGGAAGAAGAGGGTGGTGGGCTTTTTGGCTTCCAAGGTGGCTGTTTGGAGATTGAATGGGCATCAGTCAGCCTGTGGGAGGTGGTGAACGATTTCCTTTGCTTCACTTGTTCCCCCCCACTCTTCCCTTCACATGCTAAACTGTATTTATCTCAACCCATGAATTTTCTTGCTTTTGCTCTTCCTATTCTCTCTCTCATTCCATTGGGTTTGGGGCAGAGGGGGCGAGCAAGCAGTTGTGTGGGAGCTTGGCTGCTGGCTAGGGTCAGTTTGCCACATTAGGTAAGTACACCCCAGTAAAAAGGGGCACGTGAGGCATAACTTTAACTTCTAAAGCTTTCCAGGCTATACCAACTTCAGCATCATCCACAATGCCGTGAATGCTTCTTCCCATCAGTTCATGACTGTTCTCGAGTAGCTGCTGTCAGCTCCCATCTGCTCTGGCACAGCTTCATCTAGACCCCTAGCACCTGCCAAACTCACCCTGTAATGGACTAAGTATGCTCTACCTACCACAGAGATTCCTCTGCTTATGAGAAAGACAGCATTTGCAGTGTCTGGCTGACAGAGAGGGAACAAGACACAATTTTAGTCCTCATATCTATTTACTTTTGCTTTCTTATGCTGGGGGGGGGGGGGAAAAAAGTAAATAACTGACATTTAGCAAGGTGTTGGGCCTTGCTAAACCAGTGAGTCTACCTAGAAGGAGAGGGAAGAAACTGAGTAGATGCATCAAACATGCTTACAGCCCACAAGTCTTTCAACCCCTTTCCAGTGTAATGAGGACAAACATGGTCTGGCTGAGGAAAAGAACAGGCAGTATTTCAACACCGTGTGTTTCAGATGACTTAAAAGTTTGTCATGGGCTGGATTCAAAGACAGTTGAATGTATGCTACTGGCAGAACATTCATGATTTATCAGTGGGCTGTAGCTCTTGAGCATCAATTAATTATACCTCATTCTCTGCCCTGTATTTGATGTATACATTGCACAGTGCTACTCTAACGTATAAAGCAGCTGGTGTATTTTGTGAGCAGTCACCTGTGCTCTGGCGAGTCTCTTCAAGAGCAGATCTACGTCCTTTGTACTGGGGGCCATATGTGCTTTGACTCTTGAAGACCTACTGTGAAGCCTGCTGTGGTACGTGGTCTCTGCCTCTAGACACGAGAGAATCCTTGATCTATGGTGGTGTCTTTGTTCCATCTTTCCTACAGCCTGCCATCAGCTCTAACTGTTTCCCATATAAACCCAATAAGCATCTAAATATATGGTACCTGCAGCACTGCAGAATTTTAGATGAACAGCATAATGCACCGAGTGGTGTGCTATACACCATAATATCTGCCACAGCTGAGGAAAGGTTAAACAAACGTGAGTGTTTTGCATAAATCTGAAAGAAATACATTCCCTGACTGATGACTGAAATACAACCAGTTGCTGCTTGCAGGAAGCAACTGGGTACCTGCTACAAGTCATAAAAATTACTTTTGATTGTACGATGTGTTGAGGCCCACCTCTGCTGCAGGGGGGCAAGAGAGACGTACAGACAAATTATAACTTTAAGACACCCATTTAGGCAATTGCTGTAAAAAAAAAAAGTAAAATATTTGTTTCTTCTCAGTTTAAAGGGGAGAACGAATCAAACATGGGAAATTAGCCTTCTTTTATTCTAATGATATCAGTATTAGAAACTGCTTAGCAAGCACTGCTCACTAAAAATTTGACAGCTGTTCTAAAGGCAGCTGCTGCTAGATTAGAACTTGCTACGAATATGGATCTCAAACATTACCTTTTCAGTGAGCACTTTCAGTCCTCGAGACCAGAAAAAAGGAGCAAAGAACAAAATAAAAGCCAAGGTGGAAGGAGACTATGAAGCAAAAGAGAAGAAGGGGAAAGTAACTTCCTACTACTATTTAGGTTCTTAAAATCACCTTCCTACAGCATCACGTCCTTAATACAAATAGTGTTAGGCTTCTGCTTATGTTTTTCTAATTCACAGTCAGGATCCAGAAGCTGAAGTTATTCAGCTTTGTAATTTAGAACAGTGGGCCACATTTTGCACTGGGCAGACATACCTGCTGCATTAGAGTAAAACAAGATGCTAATGAACTTGGGATGTAATACTTCAGCAGACTGGGTTTTTTTCTGCTCCCATGCCTCTCTCAGACACCTTGCAGCCACTACTAGCAACAGTGCAACACTGCATAACAAAAGCAATAGCAAGCAGAGATACTGGAGTTACTAAGCAATTGGATTCTACCTTTTCACTTTATTTTTTCTAAGAGAGTTTTTGTTTATTCCCCACAGGACATATATCAATTTTTAACTAACTTGCTCCCTTCCTTCTCCTCTCCCCACAGCACCACACAGAAAGCAGCTACTGAGTGTAAAAACTGGGTAACTTTACAAGGGCTCAGGAGCTGCGAGGACCCCCAGCAGCAGATGGGAAGAACAGTAGCAGTCAGTTACAAAAGGAGTCCCAGTTTTATTCTTTTCCCCGGGGCCTCTGCCGGCCGTGTTGCACACACTTTGCTGTAACGTGCACGCAGAATAACACTCCCGGGGCAGATCTTCATGTGTAGCAAAATGTATGTCAACCTCAAAGGGACTATAATACTTTACACTACACTCTAAAGCCCATTTTTGTCTAAATACATGCAGCAGTGTAGGAAGAATGTCTGAATCTAAAGGTCTATAAAATGCACCTATAAAAATGGGTCTGTGGAGGAAAAAAAGAGGTCCAGACAAATGGACTACTGCTACCAACTATCACTTCAAGGTCACTTGTCACAGCTGACCTCCTGTTAAATGCAGTTAACCTGGCAGGCAAGAATAAAAAAAGCAAGCTAGAGATGGCACTGTATAACCTGTTGCTCGTGGCAATCTGCCATTCTTTTTTCTTTTTCAGAGGACTGCTGGGTGTCCTGCCTTGTCTTTTCTTTTTTTCCTCTGTTAACTGTAAATTCCCTTCTGTGGAAATCTAATAATGCATAACAACTCCGACATGCAATTCCTGTGGTGGGCACATCATTGTTCAGTGAAATGTGAATATCACACTCACAGTACATATAACTTCATACAGCAGTGTATGATGCTGAGGAAGTTTAGAAAAATAATTTTATGTAGAGGGTGGAAACTATTTTTAAATCATCTCTAATATTGAAGAGAGGTTATTTATTGTCACAGCAGGTAACTGTGGAGCATGGAGAGATCTAACTTTGCTAGTTGAGGAGGAATGGGTGAAAAGGAAACTTTAAAATTCAATATATTTTTAAATTCAAAAGCTTTATCAGACATCATAAAGAGAAGACAATGCTATTATAGGGGAATTAGTTTAAAGAGTATGAAATCCAGCACTACCCAAGTGTATTTCATATTGGTATTTCTGTTCCTGCCTACAATGTTTGAAGTTTCATTTCCCCGTGAGTGCTGGACGAACTGTTGTGTTATTTTATTGAGTGCTGAGGAACCCGAGAATAACAACAGAAAAATTAACATACCTAAGGGGCGGGAGGGATATACAAGACTAAATATCTAGCTTTAACAAACCGGTTAAAATTCCCAATCAGTCCTGAACATAGGCCACCACATGCCAGATCAATATGAAACTTGAATTTTGCTCAATTTCCAGACTGTCTTTACCTCAGCAGCTAGGTAGACAGGACGGACTGACAGAAGAGAGAGCTAGAGATTTACAAACAAGGGCCTTGGGGCCTGACTCATGAATTCATTGACTTACTACACTGTGGAGCACCAGGCTGTAGTTAATTCATGCTGAACTATCGAGCAGCAAAACCCACACAGGAACAGGTATCATCAATATGGAAGATCCATGACTTTCATACGTGGTCGTGCCTGCAGTTCAGTGTTCCATGGGTAACTTGTCAACACTTTGTACCTTAGGGTGGTTGCACACTACTGCACTCATGTTTATTATACTTTAGATGAGCTCAGGTTTAAGAAACGTAAACCAGTTCATGAGTACTGAGCAGACCCCAGCTGATTTCATTATTTCTTTACCATCAATTCAAATGGGATCCCTCCCCTTCAGCACAGATTCTGCAGTCACACATCAGGACTGGTGCAATGGAAACACCAAAAGAATACAAACACTAACTACATTTTCCAGCAAAAAGCCAAGCCAAGTTGAATTTTGACACTTCACTAAAAACAATTTCACTAATGATGACAGTGGTTTGGCACATCTGGAAACAAAGAAGAAAAGAACAGAAATACAAGGAGATTCTCTTGCTTGAGGATCTTCTTCCCAAGATCAGAACCCCTCAACATGCTGCCAGAAAACATATCATGAAGCTGGACTCCACAGCCCAAGGGACATACACGTAGCATCATTTTCCCTTCCCATAAGAGAAGACAAAGCAGGAAGAAACAAAATCATACTTCTCTCCTGTGCAGTTCAAGCTGCACAGCTTTGGAAACCATCGGGTCCTCTGTGCCCTAGATTTGTCTTTGAAGTCAGCGAGCAGAGAAGAGGCAATAAAATGTTTAAGAGAAGGATGAGAGAACAGATGAAGGCACATTACCAAACTCACTGTCTAATAACAAGTGATTAAACACAAGAGACTGAACTGAGCTTTTATACTTCAGCAGTCCTCCAGTGTAGAAACTCAGGATTTATTTATTGACTCAATTAAAATCTTAATAGATGAATGACAACCTTCTTTCTATGACAAGGCATTGATTTCTCTAGTAAGAGAAAGTTTTTATACTTAAAGTATAAAATGCTACTTTTATACTGTAGTAGGCCACAGGAGTTACTGAAGTTAACCCAAAAGACTCATATTTCAGCAGGAAAAGAAATGTTACCCAAAGAGAGTATTTCAAGGGAATATTATGGTGTTCATCATCACAATCCATCTCCACATGCTGAAACAGCGCCTGACTTTTCATCCTAATGTAGCGAAACAGGCAATTTACAAGCTTTAGGGGCAGCTTCCATTTATATTTTTATATTTCACTTTCGCCTGCTCTACATGTTTGGCTGTTGAACCAGTCAAGACATTTAGTTTTCCCTTTTTTTTTTTGCCAGTTTAACTTTTCAGTTGCCTTGTATAATAAAACACTGTCAATGTTTCAGATGCAAATGCCCAGTTAAGAAAAAAAAGTGCAACAGCCACAATTTTTTTTTTCTTTTGATATAAGAAAACCAAATAAAAATCCATGAAAACTACAGTTCTGCAGAACCCCAAAGTATTGGCACAGAAAGGGCCTGGGGAGAGGTTCCTGTGCCTCCAAACAGCTTGGGAAGCCTAAACAAAGAATTTGTCCTCAGTTCTCAGTGCAGGATTGTGTATCCCAAAACTCATGCCCAAACTACGGACCCATTGAGTTAAAAACCAAGCAAGTGAATAGGAGAAACCTATTAAGAGCAACAGAGAGGAATTTCAGGGAATGAGCTATCCCTTCTTGTGTTTAATACCTTGATGGCCTCTTATCCAACATGCCAGAAGATCATTTACCAGCCCAGTAGATTTTCAGGCAATGTCCTATACAGCCAGAAAAGAAAAACTGGCCAGAGGAAAAAAAAAAAAAAAAAAGAGCTGAAGCTGAAATGTGTGGTTAAAAAAATTGTGTAGTTAAAAAAGAAGAAGAAAAAAAAAAAAAAAGACAAAATTCTGCTCCTTTTCTGAAAGCTAGAGCTCTTAGCTCTTTGCACAAGGTGCTATATGGCCTTGCTTATATCCTGCCTGCTGGGTGACCGCGTCTCTGCTGTGGTGTCCCATAATGCTTAGGCTCTTTGGTTTCTTTTTCTTAGATCTCTGCCTAAACTCCGGTTCCTTTCTTTAGTTTAATGCTGGCTAGAGACTGGTTACTATGACTTCCCCAGGAGTGCAGTACAAGTAGGAGTAGCATTGGCTCCCGAGACCCCTTAATTCCTTAGGCATTCATTTGTTAAGAGCTCCAAGGGGACAAGTTAAAGCTCATACAGTCTCTACATTTTTCAAGGAATCCAGACTCTTTACCTAAAGCAGTAGCATGAAAAATACAGGTATCTGTGAAAAACCAGATGCTCGCTTTCCCTACTACACTGCAAATCATAGAATCATTAAGGTTGGAAACAACCTTCAAGATCATCAAGTCCAACTGTCTACTAAATATTATCAGGAACACTAAACCATGCTCTGAAGTGAAATTTCTTGCCATATTTCAGCACTCCTTGGGGGCCAGGTCAGAGGTTCAACTCACAGCTTTTCTTGAGAGAAGGGATCCAGTTTCCCCTTTTTAAAGCAATGTTTCCTTTGCTTCCCCTCTCCAAACCTCCCTATTGCAAGCACTTTTGTTTTATAACCTCCATCCTCTTCACCTGGGGACTCTTCCATCAGCCTCCTTAGGTGATCAGAGTCCCACCAGCCAATCTGTTGCTAAGTTACTACTCCTCTGTGTTTCAGACTCAAAAATGATCTGTCTGGGGCAATGGCCAACTTTCTGTAAAATATTGCTCTATTTAAATACATGTTCATTGTAGTTAAAATGATCTGTTATTTCTGCTTTCTGGCACTGCAGATTCTCTCCCCCTTCTCCCTGGTAGTTTTTATAACAATACAGGGACAGAGGCTGCCAAGAAAGAAACTAAGCTCCATGTTCAAAGGGGGGTTTGCAGCTTGATGCAGACTGTTTCCAGCACTGGAGAGATGTCCCATGCTGCACAAAAACTGAGAAAACCCCTCGTATTTTAATAGCATGTGACAAACCTGGAGAACATGCTCAAAATATGTAGGTTTGTTTTACATGGAGCTAATTGTGCCAGGTGTATTTTGCTGTAGTAAACTGCAGAAATCCACTTCCAACATGCTAACATTCTCTGCTGCTAGGTGATGTATGACCTTGTGCTGTTTTCATCAGAACTCAAATCCATTACAGTTTGACCTTCTTACAAAGCATCTTACAGATTTCCCCAGATCATACCTCTTTTGTCCTCAAAATCTGCAGTTGCTGTCCTGTTATTTCCCAGTTGTTAGTTGTAAGACACTCATTCCCCCCCCCTCAGCCGACTTATTCTAGATTCCCTAAGTGCCCATGAATGGAGAATCAAGAAACTGGGAGAAAGTAAGACAAAAGCTTTTCCTTTCCTCAACTCCTGCAGGTGAACAGGCATCTACAACGCGAGGTCTGATTAGCACTAGACTCGTGTCTCAGTCTATGCTCTTGGAGAGGTTGTTAGTGCTTCCAGACCCTGCCAAGATGTTTCTCAAACTCCTCCCCGTGTCCCGCTATGAATTTCAAAACTGCAATAGAAAATACTGTTTTGCTTTGGTTTTGGATTCACAATTTTTTTCCTAGCTCATGGTGGTAAGAACAACGCTGGCCATTAACATGCTGCCAGTTTACCTTGCAGATACACCACCCAACACTCATTCCTCACCAAGTCACTACTTTTTCTCCAACTAAGCACATGGAATAACTTACAAAACAAAGACAGGAGGCTATTTGTGGGGGATATACTGATAAAGATTGATGGCAAAAATCTTGCTTCTGCCCCCATTTACCAAATAAGTTAACAGGAGTATTCCACTACCTTCAGCAGGAATTTGATGTTACTCCTACAGCACTGGGAGCTGAATTTTGTAGACAATTTAGGAGAAAATAACAACAGCAGGAACTTGAATACAAATGACAATTTGATCAACAGGAAAAGAAATGGAATTCAGCAATCAGCTGGCCATAGTATTAGTGCAAGGTCCAAAAATTATGATGTTTACTGTAGGAATTATCTCCAACAGCCCTACAGTGCAAGTGTTTGCAAGATAAAGGCCTACTGACAGTGAATAAAAGCCTTAACACCGTTAAAAATAATCTAGCTGATAAAGATGCACAAAAGTAACTTAAAATAGCTAAGAAGCTGGAAGTACACAGAATAAGCTTACACTGGGAACGGGTTCAGGACTGCTGTTCTAGAGGCCATTTCTCTTCTGCAAAGCAGTTTTTATCATCTGTCTAGACTGCTGTCAGTGACCACAGAGGGGCCCTGCCAGAACGCACAGCGTTTCCCTCCCATGTGCATGTTCCCATTTCCCACCAAGGGGCCTTCCAGAGACCCTGCCTGGGAATGCAGACTGAGGGATACCCTGCAGGGTATCTGCCCTGTAATGTAAATACAGACAGCCTTTATGTATTTTTCAGATGCTGTCTCATAAGAGACTCTTATCCTGGAGGCCATGCATTTCCTACTAATGCCTTTACAGTTGTAGACAAGATTGAGGCTTTTGCAGGGTGTTTGGAAAACCATTTACTGTCCAGAAGTGAAGGGCCATGATGTGCTATTAAGATTCTTGGAGATAAACAACAAGGTGATGACATTGAAATGGGTAGTAGGGTGCAATCAAGTATGAAGCTCAGCTTACGCTAAATAAAAAGTTTGCTCTCCTTCCAAACCCAATGCAATTCCTTTTTGTATTTATATTTATATTGTGGTGTTCGCCTGATGTCTCTGTTGTGCTTCCACCCCTCAAAATCCAACTTCACTTAGCATGGTGAAACAATAATGAAATTGCAATAAAAGATTAAAAAAAAAAAAGAAATATCAAGATTTTCATTGAAAAAATATAAAGGTTCCGCAAGGCACCATACTATTGCTATCAATTCTTATGCTGAAAGCTGGAAGATAACACGATAAGGAGTGATAATATATAAACCTAAAATAGAAAGCTCTCTCCAAGCAACAATTATACCTTAAAGATGTCGAGTATTTGTGACTGAGCACACAGCCCTTCACACTGGATTATATTCTGTGGGGCAGATCCTCCGATAGCAATTTGGAGTCCTGAAATCAATTCATGTCAGCTGAGGAGCTGCCTTGTGAGAGTCTGAAGCTTATAGTAAACTGAGAAAACCAATGCACTTATTTACTTCTGTACCTCTTCACTAGAGGTCCAACTGTTATTCAAGGGATTTAATGGACTATATGCATGACAACTGATACTGTTCAGTGTGATATTTTAACTCTTTTTATACTGTGATGCAAAATGTAACTTCCAGAGGCAGCTGCATAACCCGTTGTCCCAGTGCATTTCTTGACAGGTTACATTAATCCCCCTGACACACACAGACACAGACTGCTCATTCTGACACACTGGGGTAACGTTCACATTGAAATGAAAATTCTCTGATCCTTGTGAAAAATGCACTTTTACCCTGAAGTACTTTATATCAGAGAAAACAAGTGGAAACAAATGCAAGGTCTCCACGAAAGACTGGCACGTGTACCCTCCTGGGGGCGGACAGTCTCAGAGCTGCAGACAAGCACGAGCCTGGTGTTTAGTTTTTACAGGGTTTGACCAACAAAAGTCACTTCAAAGCTCTGTAGGCATTCTTCTTCAATCTCGGATTTTCTTTGCATTCAGTCTATGTATTAAGCTATATCACACATGCAGGGGCCTCTCTTACCACAAAATATCATTGCAGTGTCCTGGGAGGAAAAGGTGGCATCTTAGTTAAAGCAGGAGAGTAGAAATAATCTCTTTTTCTTTCAACATTAGAAGAAACTGCAAATATCTGCCATGTGATATAAAGCAGACACTACTATGCTCTTGCTTCGCCTACAATTAAGGCCACTTAGAACTTCAAAATCAATGTGAAGTAAGCACTGATATGCAGAGGAGCATCACTCCTGCACAGAAACATCTCAGTCAGCCCACTGGAGGCTTATGTGCAGCACAGCCAGTGTGCTTTCCCTGTCCAGCTGGTGACCAGAAGTGAGAGACTAACACAGCACTCCCAAAGCCATGCAAACGTAGGGTAAGGTTTGCTTCATTTCCCTAAAATGGAACTGCCTCTCTTCCCTAAAGACATTACAGTCTAAAGAAGAGCAAAATCTAGATAAGGGTAGACAGACATCAAAGACTGAAGCCTCCAGGGAAGAATTTGGGGACTGTTAAAGGAAGAAGTGGGAATTAAAAGCCATTCTCCAGTTTTGAGGTTAAGAGAGATGAATTTGTAGCTCCCGGGGTGCCTTTCTGCAGAATACTCTGGCTGCCTCTGCGACCACTTTGATGTGCAACGGAAGCTGCGTTTTCCACTTCTCTTACGGATTGAAGCAATTTCTATTCCACGCACCAGAGTCCCATTCAGCTTCGCTAAAGCAAGCAGTTGAAGAAAACAGTAAAGCTTAAGAGGTGCACGTATGTGTCCAGCACACACATACCCACATACCCTACTGGGTGGTAACAGAAAGTATAGACCTGCCCTGCACTCCTCTAGCACCAGCTCTTTAAAACAAAACATTCTATGCTATCCAAGTACTAACTTAACATCTCCTTGACGCAAGGGGCACGCTTTTAAAACTCTGATCATTCACAGCCCCCGTGGCAATGATTTCTAGGAGTATATTGTCTGCTCTGTGAAAAATAATCTGTCTTGAAGTCATCTCTTGGCAGTTTCACCCAGTGCTCCCCTCCCTAGCTCTTGCATCAGAGAGATGCTGATGGAGGGATGCCCAACTCCTCACTCCCTGCCCCTCAAGATGCCTCTATCCCTCCCAAATAATATTCTCCATCTACTGATACATTGCTGAAGAACACTACTTAGGTAAAGCAAGTTCTTCCATAAGAAGACTAATTCTGGTAGAATTGCATCAGGATTGAAATCGCATCAGGATTGGCCCAAGATTGAAAAAGGAATCCTGATTTTACCTATACTCAATGTTTTGACTGTGATTAAAAGTTACTTAAAAGATCTGGCTCCGTGCTCATATAATAGTATCTCCTTTTTCAAAATAAACTATCAGCTCTTTAGCTGACATAAATATCCTGCCCGAAGAGCTGCTCCTTTCCTAAGTAAATTGCACCAAGCAACTCAAGGATCTGTGGAAATACTGCTACTGCTAAACCCTCTCCTTGACAGAACTGTCAAGCTCTCGACAATTCTTCTTATTATTCTGAACTTCAAAAAAGTGTCATAAAAATCCTTCGGGCTGTTTCTGAATTATAAAATATAAAAATGCAAACAACATTCTTCAGTTCTAGACACGTTAAAAATTCTTGTTCAAAATATTGAAAAAATATTTTCCTGGGACTGGGATTGTAAAGCAACTTTTTCTAACAGTCATAAAATCATAGAATACCTTTTGTCAACATGTCTTTGGTCACTAAAATTCACCTAACTGAGAATTTTCTCATCACACACAGTACTAAATCTATCGTGTTATGCCACACGCTCCTTAGAAAACTCTTCTTAATTTAATACGATGATGTGGGGTAATACAAACCAAATAGAGATTTTGATTGCTTTGCCCTCTCAGGGCCTACTTGCAATCTGTATCTTAGTATTTCCACAGCAGCAGTGAAGTCAGGGGTTCAAACAAGAAAAGCCTTTGTAAAGCTCCTGGCATTACTCAGAGGGTTCAAACCATCATTTCAGTGTTTCACTACCAATACCCTGTTAGACTGCACTTGCTTAAATTGTCAGATAAAATTTGTGGCTTGTCTATGTTCTATCAGCCTAATTCTCAGCTGATTTATACACAGTATAAATCAGGAGCAATTCCACCGCAGACCAAGGAGTTGTAATGAAATCAACACCAGTCCCTAATGATTCACATCATTGAGCTGTCATGCTGTATCAGTTTCTGTTGCTTCACTTTCGGAAGTCCAGAAAATGTAGCAAACTCTCTAGACTTGATTTTCCCCATAAAATAGAACTAAATAAACCAGGAATATCACCACCACAATCACCATCAGTGTGTGTAAGAACCAATGGGCTTCTCCTATAACCTCCACTCTGAAAATTCAAGAGTTGCTTTTAAGGCAAAACACCCAGTTAATTCTGGTTTCACTTTTATTGTCTGCCTACCAGTTAAAAAAACATAGGAAGGCTAAAGATCAGCTACAGTCATGGAAGGGAAAGGTTTTAAAAAATATTATCATCATCCCAAGAACTTAGATATCCAAGTCCTATTAAAATAAGTTATCATTTTTAGAGTTATAGATGCAAGGTAGCAAGGTAGCATAACTTTATTTAACGGGACACATTTTCTCTTGTTACAAGTATCATAGAAAGCTGTGAAACATTAAGAAGTCCAACTGCTTCCTCTATCCAGTCAAGGTTTTGGGAGCAAGCCAGTAAAACATGCCTGACAGTCAAAAGGTTGCATAGGAGCTCGGTGAAAGCTGTCAATCATGTTTTCATCTTCTGATAGCACTGTCCACACTTTCTGACATCGGCCTCATCAAATACCTGCCACAGCGAGCCTGGCTGTGACCCTTAAACAATGCCAGGGAGCTCCGTTATTAAAACCCACCCCGGGCCTGCAGTTGTGTGTTGGTACTAGCACGTTCCCCATTTATTTTTACCCCGAAGCACACAAGACAACATTAAGTATCATTCTGCTAGAACAGAGCATTGGGTTAATTTAGCATTTCGTTGTGAAATCACACCCAGTGAGAATGCATTTACCACACTTTAGCCCAGGAGGGCATAAAGGTCAGCAAGTGGATGTGATGGCTAGGAGAGACCCAAATCCAGAAAACCAGGAGCTCGAGTCTGCCATCCTTCAGCAAAGTCAAGCCAGAAATCAACATACAAAGGGAGGAGAGGACAACTATTGAGGGAAGGGTAAATGGGCTTTCAGAGCCAGTCCCTATTTAAAATGGACATGTTGTTAGTTTTAATCTTTGACAACTATCTTTGTTCTTGCAACTAGAAGAGTGGATGGCTTTCCACTAAGTAGACTGGAGTGCATTTTCAGGAAAAGAATGTAATGAAAAAAAATCTCTTAATTGTATGGCATGAAAGTGTGATGATCCTGAATGTTAATTCCAAATTATTACACATTATGGTCTATTAACCTTGCACTACCACCCAGAATATCAAATCCATAAAGTAACTGTAGTGGGAGTGGACTATTCAAAGCTTTCCAGTTGTTTCACAATTTTCTGATAGATTTAACAGTCTAAGGGTAGAAACACCACTTCAGGCTGACACAACATATGCAGTCACTGTGATCACAATACCTGACAGATTTGGCCATCTGAATTAATCTTTGGCCTGGAAATGTCAATATTTGACTCTTCTCTATTTTTTTAGTCACCTGGGTCACATGTGAGATCACAGAAGCAGTGTAGTTACAAACTTTTTCTGATATCAACTTAGTAATGGTATTTTTGCTATTTATTTGAAGCTGCACCTAATTTGAGCCACTCTGCTGAAAGCAAAGGGTCCAGTGAAAGAAACTTCCGTGAAAATAACTGGGCTAAAATCAGTATTGCTATAGAAAATGAGTGGAAAATAGGTGTGAGAGGAGTAGTCTTGAGCTGATTTAACATTCAGAGGACAAGGAGGCAGAAGAGATGAGCTGGACCTGTGCGTTTTTGGTCTTCTGTGATTGTGACCAAATTCCATGTTTGCATCACCCATTCACAGGGAACACTGCTCACTTCAGAGCACTTTGTCTCACCTAAGACACTTATTTCCCCCCTGCACACACTGAATGCAAAATCAGTTCTAGTTCCACCACCCTCCTATTGCATTTAGTTTTGACCAGCTCAGACTTAATTAACAGCTCAAACTCCTATTTAAATAACCACTGAACAGGCCCAACATTTGCTTTCTCTTTTGAATCTAAAGTTTGCTCCACTGACAACTTTTAAGCTACATACGGCTGGAGGTACCCTGTGGAGACACATAACAAATAAACAAAAAAGTATCTTACTATTTCTAAGGAAATGACTGTAGAAGATAGTAATAACCGAGTACAAACTAGAATATACTGTCCCTTATGGGTCACAGAAAAAAAAAGATGTCAGCTTCACAAAATGTCATGGGTCAATACCGTTTTTTTTTAAGGTGTTTTATATTCTGTTTTCTGTTACGTCTTAGAGCAAATATATTTCAATGTAGTTATCCTTAATTGGAGATTATATTTACTAAAGAGCAAGAGAAGCGGGAAGAACTGCTTTGTTTTCAATTTCTTTTTTTTTGGTGTGTGTGTCTTGGTCTCAGCTAAGGCACATGACCTGTTTAGTGTACATGACTACCTGTATCATTAGAATGGAAACTGATTTAGCTGTGGTCTCTGCTCCTAAGAGTATTGTTTCTCACACCAATACTAAGTATGCACCGTGAGCTCTCCTAGAACTGGGCACGTATCAGGGGAAACAGAGAAAGCCAGAACAAGGAGTGAATCTTCTGGTATTTGGTATGGTCAAACTCCAAGCAAAGCTTGGCATGTAACAACTTGTGAGACTGCTGAGTAACAGGGCACGAGTTCACACGGGCTGCTCTCCTCCCCAGAGCACAGTCTCACAGGTCTCTCTTCCACACTTGTCTTTTCTTCGTACAAAATCTGCAGGAGGCAAACATCTTTAAAAGGTACCAGCAGTTAAATTCCTTTCCACCAAATACTAAACCTTCCATCATAGTGAACTGGATATAGACCAAGAAACCTAAGCCCAGGTTTGTATTTATAGCGGTGGTGAAACTCATATGGAAAAGATTATGCTTATGTAGTTACTGGGGATTACCAAAACCTCTATGGAAACTATTGTAAACTATCAGAAAAAAAAAAAAAAAAAAAGACTTTGCACAGAACATCCTGAAGACACGTAAGAAATATACATGACACAATAATAAAAGTGGCTTCAACCCAGTACGTACTTCCGGCAAGATTCCCGAAACACAGGAATTCCCTGGTACTGCACTACAGTAGCCTGACTAAAATCAGCTTCTAATATTACATTCTTGCGTTGCTATCTTCTCAAATACCTGAGCTGTTGTACAGCTCGGTTGTTTGAATTTCTTTTTCTAAACTTATGTCTTAAACGTGATGGTGTGAGGCAACAACAACGGGAGACGCCTCTGCGCGTAAATGTGGTTTTAGTGGCAGGTCATTTTCTATGTTTCTTTCCATTTGATAAAAGGAGAAAACACTTACCACACTACCAAGGCAAATAACGCATGGCACGTTAGCTTTCCCCTGTCATAATGGGTTAGGTGGGCTGCAGCACTCTTCCAAGCAGCTAGGCACAGAGAGACGTGTCAAAACAGTGATTCCCCCTTCAGGCCTGGCTTTTAGGATTTACTTTGACATTGAAAACTATCACTCTGTACGCTGTGGAAGAAATTAATTCACAGATCTGACACTTCAGGTATGTTAAAAAGGAAGATGCAGTTCTAACCTTTTTGATAGGTCAGCATTGCTTCTTTAATGTAGAGTCCTAAAGATGGTCTATTCATTTTTAACTTTTTCTTGTGGTGTCAACCCAGCGTGGACTTGCTTTTCTCCCAAGTACTGTACAACAGAACTGCTTGCCAAGTCAGTGTAAAGCATGCAAAATGTAATTTGGTTAAAAAGTCTATTTTGTTAGATTATATAAAACCAGAAAAGCATTTGTCTTTCTATATAATAATCACAAGTTTGGAGAAAACCCATCTGTAGACACTGTTTTCCTTGTGATCTGCAAGCTTCCTATTTTTGTCCAATACATACTCTTTCTGATATGTCATTTAAAACACATGAGCATCCCAAGACTTCATTCTCCTGTCTTTCAGATTCCAAGTAAGCCATGCTGCTATAATCTATAAGCATCCGACAGAGGAAATGAGCTCCACTGAAAACTACACAAGTATCTGATGCTTATGGAGAAGAAGGATGTTAAATGCCCGAAACTTGTTTACATTTTTCAAATAAGTCTCTTTTAAAATGTTTTCATAGCTCAGGGACTTAAACCGATGCAATTAAACTAACACTAGTAGAGATACCACTAGTTCACATTAAGCAGAGCAAAAGGAGGATCGTGTCAATGACACACAAGCAGGTTTCACGTCAGGTTGTTTTCCACCCAGCCTTCTCCTCAATTCTTCTAAACTCAGAAGATCTATCACTCTTAATAAGATGAAAAGGTAAAAACCCTAAAGAATGCTGTTTATCAGTGGACAAATATCTCAAAGTTATCACTTCTTGTCCTACTTCTTGTATATTTATTACTACTTCTTTAATAAACCCCACAACCATTTACAAGCAGGTGTGTGCAACTGTGGACCATCTTGATGTAAAGAAAAGCCCCAAACCAGCACAGCATTTGCAGTCAAGAAAACAGGAGAAAAGCACATTTATGCCACACATCAGGGACTGAACAGCATGAGTCTCAATAAAATTGGTAAAAAAATAAACCACTATTAACATGTATTACTGCAAAGCCTTCATCATGGACAAGAACTCTATTGCCCTACATGCTGTCACAGACTAAAACCACTTTTCTGGTCTTGAATCCACGAGTCCCGACAGGGTTGTTTCTTCAGCTCAGTGCTGCCTCTCATCTTGCCCTACAATTCTGCAGTGTGACTGCAGCTTTTCTTCCAGTCAAGTTACTAGGCAATTAATATTCTGAAAATCTCCTCTATACGTTCTTATATTAAGCAGAATTAACTGCAGCATCCCATTGTAGCTTTGTGTGCAATCTATTCAAGTATTCTGACAGTTTCCAGATAAAAAGAGTTGTGGACTTTAATCTTTTTACATTTAAAAATCATCCAGTGCCTTTCTCATAAAGATGGTAAATTGTCAGTTAACGGCTGGTTTGTTTGTTTGTTTGTTTAGCTAAGAGAGAAACTGCACAGATCTCCCACCCTGCTCTGCCTATAAACTCTGTCTCAGAAGTCCATCATCTAAAAGGACATGCTTTGGCCTTTCCACTGAGAAGTTCAACAAAAATATCAAGTAACTGCAGTGGTGACAGCATTCTGCAAAACTAAGGCAAGGAACAAGAGCTAAATTAAACTTTAGCTGCCACTTTTCAGTCTCTGCTGACATGGGCTAGATCTGAATGGCTAATCTAGACAGATGGCACTGCAGATAGGAGCCATCTAGTTTCCATACAACAAAGAAGAATTTCTACACAAATCTGCTTAACATGAGGTAAATCACTGAGGAATTTACTGTTTGTACAACGACACTCATTTTCCTTCTAGTTTAATTAGGCATGGAAATTAAATACCTTGCAATGCAGATATTACTCTCCTACAGTAGCGTAAAGGGATGGCTTGAACACAGAACAGCTTAACCCCTTGGGTAAGGCACAGCCAATCTCTATTAAATGTAAGGAGTGTGTCAGTGTCCCCAAAAGTAGGAAAAGCTCCCACATTTGATGGACTACATCCCCCTGGCAATGTACATGCTGTTCCAGCAATCATTTCCCATCTCTGCTGCTGTCGACAGCGATGATGAGTGCCCAGCACCGTGCTGTGTGGCTTAGCTAGTACAGAGATTTGAGCTGCTGCTGCCCATTATCTGTTCCTTCCCTACCTACAAACTCAAAAGTGAAGGGAAGAGAAACTTCCTGACACTATCCATTTTCAGACTTCAGAGAAATGAAATCTGAAAATACCCAAAGCAGCTATGATGCTTATTTCTGCTCCACCCTTTACCTTCTGTATTTTCTGATTTGAGAAGATTCCCTTCACAGCACAGCTGGAACCTCCTCAACCCTCTATGGGACTCCGGAGAGAAGAACAACAATAAACACAGAGTTTCATAAAGCCTTGTGTGAGGGATGCACTTGACCCTTCAAATGAGCAGTAGCTTGGTAAAGGCTCCAAAGGAGGTAAAGGCCTGAGCTGTAGTCAGGCCAAGAACTCCTCTGGTTTCAATCTGCTCCCCAAAAACCCACCAAGGGGCAGGGTGACACAGTGAGCACCCGTGCACATGAGCTTGGAACAGTGATGATGCAATTAACATATGATTAGCAGGCTGCTTTTCCAAGACGCATTTATCAAGGAGTAAAGAAAGCTACGGGTATAAGGAGTCTCACGCATACCTTTCACATGGCGTGCCGTTGGACTGTGAACCAACTGCTTTGTTCTGTAAATACGGCAGCCTCATTGTGCTGCCTTTGAGCTCTCCCCGCTAGGCAGTGTGGCTGCATGGTGGTGATCTCCCCTTGAGCTGGGATGCCTCTCGGGGTTGCTCCTCAAGACAAACACACCCTTACAGTGGTAGATCTCTGGTAAGTGACCAATAGCACATATAACCTTGTAGTATGGTAACTTTGCTTTGTGTCTTCGTAACTCTGGTTAGTGCCTCGGTAGCTTTACGTCCTGTTTTGAGCTAGAACAGAACTAATTCCAATCAGTGATTGTACTTTTCAGCTCGGTCTCTTCTAACCGACTGCCCTGGCTGAAGTTAACAGTGGATCTGCACAGGCAGTGTCTGCTTCTGGCAGGGGTAATGCTCCATGGTGAGAGTCCCTGACAGAAAGGCTCTTGCTTTTACTTGCTCCTATAGAAACCAAGGTCACTGCCAAATCCAGGGTGCTACATTGGTGTGCTGTAAAGTAAAAGGCCACACCAGTGGGGAGGGTGCAGCCAGAACAGGTGACCCTACACTGCCCAGCGAGGGATTCCATCCCAGATACATCATATTCAGTATAAAGCTGAGGGATCAGAAGGGTCAAGTTCTCTTCTTCAGTGGCCACTGTCTGAGTAGGACTCTCTCTGTTCTGCCTTCAATCACAATTCATATGTTCCTGAATCCAGTTCCAGAATCCAGCTCCTGAATTCTGATTCCCATCTGTCACTGGGTCCAGTCTGGGACTTCCCCAGTGCCTCCTCCACAGCACCAGTGGTGATGGTGATGTAATCACCATCAAGGGGATGTGGTTCAATATTGGTTTTGTATATATTTTTATGCATTTAATTTTACTGTTACTGTTTCATTAAAATAGTTTTAGTTTTCTTTTCCAATCCATAGTCTCCCTTATTCCCTTTCTCTTCCCCTTTGGGAAGGGAGAGGCGCCAATAGAGAGCAGCTGTCATTTGTCTAGTGGCCAGCCCAGCTCTAACCCATGACACTTTGATTTATGCCTTGGTAATTTTGAATCATTGTTCAAATGATTGTGCCATACAGTAATAGAGTGAACCTTCCATTGACCTTTGTCAAGTCACACTTCTACAACAACCTATGAATACCACTTTTGCCAATAACATGAACTGTGGTCTTTTGGTGATCTAATCATCATTTGCAACACCTTGATCTTCCCTTCTACCCACAGGCTCTATGGGAGGCACTGTTTTAGCACAAATATTCTTCTAAGACACAACTGAATTTGGAGAAAGTTTATTGCCTTAAGCCCTGGGGGGTCACATCAGTTCCAGAGCTGAAAGCTCAGCACAGCAGCACTAACAGAACATGTATATACAATGCAGGGTACTTATATAACGAACTCTATCTCTTCCGACCTTCAAATGTGAATTCAGGCTGTACAGTCATACTGATAGAACCCTCTACAACATAAACCATGAAATTACTGCCTTAACCGGATTTTGTCTTGGACTTATATCCACCAGGGGGGAAGTTTCCTCCTTTCCTACAGTATAGTGCATGTGCTTCCCTGGATGGTCCCAGAAAGAATCAGCATCTGTAAGACTTCTGCACATTCCTTAAGAAAGAGCCTCAACGCATGAACTCGACTGAGTAGCCTGCAAGTCCACGGCCAGAGGGCACATGTAAACCTCTGCCTTTGGATTTCCAGAGGCTTAAGAGAACTGCACACGGATGGCATGGCTCTGAACATAAGTGGTATCCAATTCCAAACATCGGAGGGTATCTAACCTCTCTTCCCCAGAGTCTCTAAAGAGCTCCTACTCCTGGGTCTAATGCCACCAAAGTAAACTTATTTTTCAGAAAACAGACTCTCTAGTCTTATCTTTTGGTATTCTTGCAGCAGAAAGCAGATGTAAAATGGTGTGCAACTCGGCTCTCTCCAACGGTATGCATTGCTATGGACAGAAGTACTGCAACAAATAGAGAGCAAACATGACATGACGGCCTCCTCAGCCATGTATGCAGAACACTTATGATAAATCCAGCCATATATATATGAACAAGACCTAGTTTTTAATGAGATGTGGATACAGAAGATAAGATTCTGTCTGCAATTCAGTACTGTGTTATATACGTATTAGAATGCTGAAAGGTGGGGTTTTTTCATACTGCCACTTCTGGAGAGGTCAGAGGAAACTGTCTTATTACTCAGATAACTTCTGACCCAGGTCAGGAACTTCCTCAACTCCAACTGAAAAATATCTTCAGCTTATGTGGAAAGTTTCTATGCAATCCTGTAACTTCTAAAAATAGGAGAAATGTAATAACTGCACTGCTTTACTAGAACGATAAAAAAAAAGAGTGCGGAAAATGACAAACTTTTAGCTGCTGATAGAATGAAAAGAACTGCTTTACTGGCATTAGTTCCACAAATTAGGATCAAATTAATCAATGCTTTAGCTACAAAAAGGATACAATTATTTTCAATAAGTTATAAAAATAAAAATGAAAAAAATAAAACCACAAGGTGCTTAAAACTAAGGCTCTGTGAAGTTGGCACTAAGGTCGAAAGGTAAAATGGCAACATTTTCTTGTCAGAAAAAAATTAATGTACATTTTCCCCTATTTTTCTATTATTTTAAAAATATACAAGTAGGGGGAATGATAAAAACAACAGATGACAGATGTCTTCTGCCACATGTCAAGTCAAATTAAATCTATGCTCTAAAATATACTTCAGCCATGAATACTGATGGCTAAATAGTGACCTGCTGTCATACACATCTCTAGAACAATCATGCTTGAGACATTCTGACAAAACTACTTCCCACATCCATATGCCATCTGAAAATATTTGCAGCAGTTCAGACTGTGTTGCTAGAACTAAGATCAATAGTATTATAAAAACTGGAAACATCTGCCTAGAAAACATCGTCAAGTCCTCTGAAATCAGCCTCTGCTCCTCAGCAGTATTTTGACAGTCAGCATCAAATATTTTTAGCTGAAGCCATCTTCAAAATCACAGCTAATACAGCATTGTAGGCATGTATATGTGTGCACAGAACAGCAGTTAAGAGACTATGCTCTAATCACTAAGTGTATTTAAAAAAAGGCAAATAGCTTTAAAATGTGAACACCTTCAAGTTCTCTGAGAGCTGCTCTATTGCTTAACAAGTTCACCTTCATCTTTACATTTGTTTTATCAAAGCCCTGCACTGTTTTGCTCAAAGCTTAAGACAAATAAATAAATATGCAGAAATTAAAATAAAGAAACAAATATGCCAGGCCTCAGAGTGATGTTTCTCAACTTGCAATTACTGAAGTATTCAGAGGAAGGCCATTTTGTTAAATATTGTTATATAGCAGAGAGGGAGAAGAGGGCTTTACAGAGAAGACACTCCTGGTGAGCCATACTTGCCTTGATTATAATCTCTTATAAGACTATAAATGAGAGTCACTACTAAAATCTCTCACAAAGGTGCTATAACAAACGATGCTGATGATTCCATAATGGGATATTTCACTTTCTGAAAGCCTTAATCTGCCTGCATCAAGTTACAGCTATTTCTGAGGGCTAAACATTTTCTAGAACACTCACAGAGAATAAAAATATTAAAAAATAAAAAAAGAGAAAACACACAACACTTCATAAAGAAGCACAGTTGAATGTTTTGTGAATACTGATTTCCAGTTTGTATGGTACCTGTGGCAGGTTTGCACGTTCAACACTTCAGCTCCCTAAAAAGGTATCTTCTAAAGAGGAACCTCTCTACTACTGCATAGGCCTTACTGGAACAGCAAATAAAGAATAATTCTTAGTTACTGAGAAATCTGTAAGAAAAGCTATAAGGTGTGTAGATCTCCTGCATACAATAGTCTAAAGAGAGACTAACTCCAGGAATAAGGCAAATGAAAATAAAAGAAATATCCAAGGGATTAATTTGATGAATAAAAAATCAGAAGGATAACACACTATCATCATCACTAAAATTGGAGCTTATTACTAATGACTGGGTATAATATGGTGCTGTATTAGTTAAAATTATTGTGGGTTAAGTATTAAAACCCAGTAATTCTTACCAGTAGGCTAAAAGTAATAATCACTTTTGTAAAGGCTTTTCTTTTGGCCTCTTCAATTCTGAGCCATTAAGTGCTGCAGCTTTTTCCCCAAGCAGCCGAGTTAGAGACAACTGGTATGCACACTTCTTATCACACGACTCTGCAAAACCTCCTGTGTGATTTAGTTCCACTTGCAGTTCCAAAAGAGCCTTAACAGACTCACGAGAAGAGTATGACTCATCTCTGTTCGCGGGATGGGTGACCCAGAACAGAGTGGGGAATCCCAAACCCAAATACAGATTAGCAGATATCAGACAAGCAAATTCATACAGGCACTGGTGTCTAATTTGGATTAAAAATACACAGACTAGCATAGAAAAACAAAGCCAGAAAGCGCCTTCTGGACAAGTCCCAGCTATTCTGATACTAACAAATTCCGTGTTATCATTCTGAAATTCTCAGTAAACATCTGCATATCAATCTGTGAGCTTTTCCAAACTGTCACAGTATAATATCCCAACTGGAATTATGCAATTTATCACTGTCAAAAAAGGGTGGTAAAAATCCCACTGGCCTGCCTGCTGGCACCCTTAAATTTCTCTGTTTATTTGCTGGCCTCTTCCCATGAGTCCAAAACAAGAAAGAGGTTCTGAGTCTGGACTACAACATCTGGGAACCTGGGTAGAACAACTGGTCATTTATCAAAAGCAAACTACTCCTCCCCTCAAACTCAAGCAGGGAAAGGAGAGGGAGACTCCTCCCTCCAGTGCTCCATTTGAAGGAGACATGGCAGATCTACAAGAGCAGAAATTAAAACCAAAATCATCCCTGAAAGTCAAAAGGCCTCCCTTCTGACGGTCTCACCAAAGAGACAGGGCTCGTGCATCAGTTACAAATCTTGAGCTCCTACTGCTCGAGTCCCTGCCAAACTTAATTTGTCTGGTTTCTATGAAATATAGAAATGATACGGTAACAGTTACTAAAACAGCTGTGAATGAATCATCAGCTACAGTAAACACCATTTAGAAAACCCCAATCAAACCATCTTGGTAATACTGCAAGGTTTGGGAAGTGCAAACACAGAAATAGACTACACCTAGACTTGCACAAGCTGCTGCTCTCTGCCTCCTTCAAAATCACCCAGAAAAGGAAGAAAGGAGCAGCAAGGCAGTTAAAGTGACAGGGAAAGCAGCTCTTTTCCCGTGCCTTCATTTTCCCCCTCTTATACAACTCTTTTGTGGCGTGGAGATTGGAGAGCAATAGCAGATACATAGCCTCTCCTAAGCTCCTCACAAAACCTTGCCACCTCGCTGCGTACATGGTGTAACACCCCGGCCACTTCCCCCGGTTCTGTGAAGAACAGCCTACACTTCCTTGTGAAAATGAGAGGTGAGGTAACACACACAAAACAATTTTGGACATGACTCAGAAGCCAAAAAAAAATGCAAACCTTTCACTACCTTCTTTTGGCCATGGCAGCACAAAAACCAAGCAGGAGTCTTGTCATGCTCTTTCCACTGGATGTCAAATATAGAAATACAGCTTCCAGGAAGAAGTTTTTTCTCAAAAGTTTTCTTCTGCTATTTTTTTTTTTTACATAAGTAGATTGCTGCTGGTTTTCATCACCTAAACTGAGTTATTCTTTGCTGTTCAAGACTTGGCAAGTTCCAGAATATATGGTGAATCACCTAGATATAAACAAATAGATGATATACCTCCGTTGTCACTGGAGCTGTGAATTTTGTGACACTGCATTTAACAACATAATCAATATAGAAAATGTTTTGAAACTATCACTGCACTACACACAGAGTAGCATGTCATTCTACAGGACCTTAACCCACTTAAATGTCCCCAGACTTTGTGGCAGGGAAATGCACAAAGATAAATGATACCAGGCAAAACACACTAAGCACACACAAAAGTTTACCTAGACTCCTCCTAAGTTTCAAACTGAATTGTGCTTCTGTAAGAATAGTTTTTACTTCTTCAGTCCTTCCTACTTAGAAGTTTGAAACTTTCCATCTCTCAGAGCCCAGAGTCACCTTTTCTTTTCTAATGCATCTGATCAGCAGAGGTTTATGTAAGCATTTTTAGCTGTGTTCATTTCTAGCTGTTCATCTCCAGTCTACTCCTAGACTTCTATCAGGACTAAGATTTGGAAGCACTTAAAAAAAAGACTCAATGTTTTCCAGACTGCCATCTTTTAATATTGCAGATTTATCTATAGTACTTAGAATTATTTCTCTTTTTTGTCATGTAAGTGCTCAAGTTCTTTTAAAGGCTACGTACAGGGTACACAGAGGATACCTTGCAATGCCAGCTTCAACACGGCTGAGATCATTCAATGAGGATACCAGCTTTATTCAGCTAAATCAGGATTTGAAGAGAAAGAAGTTTAATGGCAAAGGCTGTACGTGGAACAGCTACTGACTACCTAGAGAATTATCTATTTCACTCAGAAGAGCAGTACGATCCAAAGAAGTGCAAGTCTGTATACAAGGAACAGAAATCTCTGGGAAGAAAGTCATTTTTTTTGCATGAATTCACAGAAAAGCTATACTCAAATTTAAATTCTCAATTTAGCAGCAATATCTCCTTTTATTTTTTTCTGAAATTAGTTAATCTTTCTAGTAATTTTCTTGTAGAACACTTTCATTCACTAGGAGAATATATACAAAATTTTTAACAACTCCAGCCCTGGCATATAAAACTGCTACAAAATGCTCTTATCCTTCTGTGTCCACTGCTATTAACCTCAGGATCCCTACTTTTCCTTCTTTTCTAGGCTAGCTGCATTATTTTCCTACAGCATTATCTGCTTTTCTCTCCACAGAAAGACAGACATGGCATGTGTCACAGAGAGAAATTCCTTTTCCTCTTCAGAAACAATGCTGTAACCTGCATTACCCTCCAATTAGATAACTGCCTAGGTTAAGCTTCCTGCGTTTCTGCTCTGAACATCAAAAGCCTGTCTGTCTTAGTATTCCTCAAAGTGTGGAAAACTGACAACAAGATAGCTGCTTGTTGTAGCAAATCACCGCGGCTTGCTATCCCTGAAAATGTCAGGTGAAGCTATGCTTAAACCTCTGCTCCAGCTAGTTCTTTTCCTCTTCTTGTATGCTGATAAGCACCACAAGCACTACTGGATGGAGTAACCTGAAATTTCAAAGGGCAGGCTCGCTGCCTTTCTTCCGGAACTAAAAGCTTTTTCAGGTCTACTGTCCAAGGGTATCACCATTTGCATGTACTGTGAACCCCAGTGAGGGCAAGAAGTGGAGTTAATGTGGAAGAGGGGGATAGGTCAGAGATCCATAGCTCAGAATAACGAGAGACTCTTCTGATGTAAAGGTATGAAATATTTCTCCATATGGAATAAGAACACGTAAGGCTGAACAACAGCTCTATCATGCTACAAGTCAGGTGGTCAGAGAAAATTAACACTAGACTAAATCAGCTTTACACCTTCCTAACATATCCACATATCACATATAATTAATACAAAAGCATCTGATACAAGCACCATAATTATATTAGCATGCATAATTTAAGTAGCACTAAAAAAAAAGTTCATACATAAAACCCCCACATACACATACAACAAAAATTCCTGACTTCTACTCCCTTTATCTTTCTATAACCCTAGAAAACACTTTCCAATTATTCCTGTGTAGGAAATAAAAGCTGACAGCACCAATGGCATTCATCCTTTTCTTAATTAGCGTTGTGCTTCTCCAACAACAGAAAAAGGAACATAGTTTTGACTGAGGTTAGAAGTGACAAAGAAGAAATGACAGTGAAAGCACCTTAACTAGGACACATATAGAGAGGGCTTTGAACTATGGAATAAAGTCATAACTAAATGCACAGATGAACAGATATTGGACTGAATAGATATTTTAAAATGATATCAAATCAATGGTTTGCAAGGAAAATAGCAACCAGGTCTAATAAAAAAAAAACAATAATCAGTTTTAACTTTCATAATTTTGTATTCAAGTGGCTGTTTGATTCTTGATCTACTGAGTTTCCTGGGACAGAATGACCTACTCACTCGGCCCAAAGGACATAAGCTCATGTCACGGGCAAATTATAGCACTGTCACTTACCAAAACTGTAAAGAATTGGGTAGATGCTCACAAATATGTCTCTATTACATTGACTTTGGCATCAAGTATCAGAACTTTTGGTGTGGGGAACACAAAATAAACAAAATGAGATTACCAATCTAAATTGTACATTTGTAATCTAAGCAATTTAGGTGAAGCAGAACTGTTGGATATCTTAGAAATCATTAACAAAATAAATATTAGATTTCTGCACTGATTTCTCCTCTTCCTGTTGAGCTCTGCTTAGCCCATAGATTAGAGGCAGCTCTACAATCTGTCTTCTGCCCAGCACTGTACTACGCTTTGCAAATAACATTAGGACTCTCACTTAAATATTGTTTTGCTTCCATTTCATTCTTGTACTTATTCCAGCCCTTCCTGTATAAGCAGGTTAGGAAAAGAAGCTTTTCCTGAGGAAGGACTGAAGAACTTTTCCGAAGGACATTTTCTCCTTTCCAAAGGCCTAGTGGCATCCGCTGAACCCAAGATGCTTCAGGGACCTTATGTTCCACTTGCTGAGTATTCTCAAAGCCTGGTGAAGTCTACAAGAGATGGAATGCAAAGCAGTGCAAGACTAAGTTAAGACAAGGCTGGTTTAAAGACACCTGACATATATACTTTTTTTTTTTACCAGCTGCCTGTGCATGGAGATAAAAAGACAGAAGACAAAGATAAAATGAGTATCTTCAAGAGCCAGTCTGATGAAAACCATCTTAGTTTTTTCAACAACATATCATTGTACCCAGAATTATACTTACTAAAGGCCTCACCCAGAACGTAAAGCTTCTCTAAGGAATAAAATCTGGGCTCTTTCATCTCAAACTAGCCAGCCCTACTCAGCAATACTGTCTAATCATCATCTACAACCTGAATGAGGGAGAGAGGATTCACCAGCCTGTTCCTGCAAACACTAAAAGCTGCACATCACTATCATGTTTTTGTGTATTGTTGTTATTGGCTTTTTAGGTAGAATAAGTTCCTTGTTTATAATGTATCCACAATCCTAATGTTAATGGAAAAACCTATAATAAACCCACGTTTGATCTCTAATCAGCACCATATTAAAAAGTGATTATAATTTGAAATAGAACAAAATCAAAACCAGAATCTGACTTTTCGGTGGGTCAGGGATGGTACCTCCCACATGGCTCTGGCCTGTTTGAGAGATTAGCTGTGATGGGATTTAAGAGAAAGCCAGATCGAAATTCAGAAGCTTGCAAATACCAGGAAGACAGGTTCTCTAGATCCATTTCTTATAAATAAAAGGCTTTATAGGCACTGCTCTGACATTCACTCCTCTCAGTAGCTACAGACAGCTAACATGTGGAATAACATGTAAAGTCTGTGACTCAGCTAATTTGTCTCTACCCCTCTTCTGTATCCAGATGTAGAATATGATCTTAATGGGTCAGCAGCAATAATTTTGTTGGGATTACTGAGCTTAGAACTATAGCCATTTTTCCAGATCATTCAAGGTGATGGAAACAGAAGGTATCTAATCTGTATTATGTGTGTTTACCAAACAAACCTCAAACTTTAAATGCTGTGAAAGGTTAGCATACTCTGAGCATGCAATGCTTAAAATGGGTGCAACCTGGGACAAAAATGTAGTATGGTTTGGTAATTGACCATCGGTATATAGGATGACAAATACTAGCAGAATTTTGTAGTGTGAGAGAATTCTAGTTGGTATTCATGACATCACATTTTAATGCATGATGTTTCCTGTGTCCGAGGTCTAGGGAAGATCACCATGTGCTTTTACATACAAGAACACTGATATATGAACATAACATCTAAAGCAACACTTGAAGGATATAATCAAAACCATCTTAAAAATTACAAAATGTGTCACTAAAAACACAGAACTACAAGTGTTACAAGCCAAAGACTAGAATAATTTTGTTAAATCACACTATTGACACTCAGTTAGAGATAGGGATGTTCATGGACGTTTCCTCTTAGTGCTGACAAAAAAATTGAAGAAGTCAGTAACCATGGAAGCATTTACTCCCCAAATCAGTCAGGAACAGTTCTTACCTGCATTCCTATCCTAGATACCAGCATCTTCTGAGCTTGGCGTAGTACCAATAAGATCAGTAACAGTTATAAGTCCATTTTAATAATTTGTGTACCCATCTAACTCAAAACTTCCTCCAATTAGAAAAATCTGCCAATTAATCTAGAGCCATTAACCAAACAAACTAGCAGTATTCAATTAACATTTTGCTGCTAACTGAATTGCAATGAACACCAGAAAGTTTCCCAACTATTAAATATTAGAAATGGAAATATCTGTAACTAGAGAAATCCAAGAGAAAGGTCAAATTACAATTCTGAATATCAAAAATTACTCACAAATTTACTGAGGATATGATGAATTCAAGTCTCACAAAATATCAGGGAAAATGTTTGAAGCCAGCGTCACGAGGGTAGGGGTCTTGGCAATTAGAATTCTTACAATTAAATTATTAAAAGACTAGTAGTGTTCAAATACTCCACGTGATTCCTTGTCAACGTAAGTGGGTTTCCAAGTCCCCTAAAATATGTCAACGTCACTGCTGTCAGGTAGCAGCAACACATTTCTTTCTTCTGGCTGTGTTTCTGACGCCTCATCTTTTTAGGGTAATCTCCTGTTAGTTTGCAAAATAGCCCACTATTTTTGTTGTGAAAACATAGAAATCTGCAATCATTGAGACCACTCTAAATACAGACTTGCGTAGAGAGTCGCTACATCACAAGATCATGTTGAGTTCTATCTGCTCTCTGGTGCCATAGCCCTTCACACGTACAGCCACTGTCCTCTGCTACCAGGAGCAGCACCTTTTTGGTTACAGATAATGACAATCCATGATTCATTTGCATTACTCTGCCAATTTACAGGGCTGAATAAAGATTCAAGTATAATTCAGCCTATTAACATACAGCTACTTTTTAATACCAGTTTTCACTATTCACTAGCCTTTTAACAATGGAAATAATGAACAGCAGCACTCAAATTCTTAAACCTGCGGGTAATTGCAAAGCCTTTCACTCTTGCCCACATAAATATACTCAATTTTCATGTATTATTAGGTGAAGTATTGTGTTATCCAGCAAACTCAAGATTTGATATATCCAGTCACTTGTTTATCTACATGTGCTGTGAGAGCTCTGAAAGATCTTTTGAAGCTCTCAAGGAAATAAGAATAAAAACACAGAATACATGATTCCCCCTGCCCCCAGCAATATAAACAAATCTGTGCCTACTTTTCTCTAGGGAGCCAATTCTTCATAAACTAGCAACAATGAATTATTTCTCCTGCCCTGGCCCATATTTTCTGACATATATGACAAGTCTTAGCTGTGTCTCCAATCCTATGTTTCATTCAATGCAAGTATAAAATACATCTGCCCCCCCTGCTATAGATTTTTCTGTATTTAAAACATTCCTGTTCTTTTGTATCCTCTGTAATGTACTGACCCAAGACAGTATAAAAGTTTCCAGTCTCACCCCATTAAAAAAAAGAGCAGAAATCCCACTTCTATAGCAGAAAAAACTTCTTATAGTGATAATTTGGAACATGCATCGTCTGTTGCTTTGTACTATTGTCACCATTACTATCCACAAACGCTCCATAGTCCTTTTTGCAGCAGATCACAGAGTTCACTTTCTCCAAATCCAATACATATTTTTAAATTTTTCCTTTATATCCAGACTGCCACATACAGTGTTCAGACCACAAATCCATCGCTAGCCTTCCCCTGAGTCCTCATGCACTTAGGCAACGGCAATAAAACCATTTACGATCCATTTCATTTAACACAAGTTTTTCAAAGGATTATTCATCTCTTAAAATCCTTGGAATCCTCCTAAATCTTTCTCATTTGTTTGGCATAATGGCATTTATTTTTGTTAGTGGTCATGTTACATAAGCCACAAGCACCAAATTTTGACCATATGCTTATGAGAACATGGTGTCACACAATACAGCTTAGTTTGATGCTCACAGTCACAGTATCTCAGAACTCCAGACACTTCAGTGATCATTTTTAGCTTCCTCATCTCTACTTAGATCAGCATACCTTGTCCAATGTATATTTTCACATATATATTTCAATATATATGTATATATCCCGTTGATCTTCAGTTGCTGGTGGGAAAAGCCAGATTAGAAATAATTCCCCAAGGACAAATTCTCAGTTCCATGTAAGTCCAAATCCCTCTATCTTTGTCTGTTCCAAATATCTTTACTTTTTTTCACCTCTGTTGTGGTAGGCAATAGCAAACTTCAGCTCTCAAGAAGGTATGGTTAGTTCATTTCTGTCCTGGGTATGGTATTTCGCTCTGGGGAGTGGATATTTTTGTTCAATAGGAGCTCACCAGCTCTGCGTTTTCCCAAGGTTGCTTAAAGCCTCTGCTCATGCATTTTTACCATCTACTGGTTTTGCTGGCATCTACTGCTTGCAGATACAGAATGTATCACTGCTAAAACCCTCCCCAGCTGTTCACCACCTTTCTGGAGATTTTCAAGTCCAGTAAGTCTTTTAACTACTTCTCCTAGTTAAGTGCTGCCTGAACAATGTGCTGCATTTTGCTCTTGGCACAGTGCATTATTTGTTCTTCGGTAATGAGTCACAGCCAAGAGTCTGACAGGAGCCGTTTCCCTGGGTGCTCGAGCTCTAACTAAGCACAACATATTTCATGAGCCACAACACAATGCAGTCCCAATGTACTGTATATGCACACTTATTACCTCGGCTTTTTATTTACTAAAAAACTAGTAAGAAATATCATCTTGCTCTTTGCATGACATCGGTGCATTTAATATGCACAAAAGAAAGAAAAAAGTATCCTTTAATTAATAATCTGGAAAAAAAAGGAGCTGATCAGCTCTCTCTAATGAGCTCAATCATGATTGTTTTCAAAATTCTGGAATTATCTATTTTGGATTTTTTGTAGAAGGAGGCTTTTTTTTAAAAAAAACCTTGTTCTGTATGTGCACGATTAGCTCAGGCCTGAACCTACATCTGTCTTGTTTAACTTCTCTGGAGAGAGGAATGAAGAAATCTATAAAAACCTGTAGCTTTTACAGTTGTAACTTCAGTGATTATGCTGTCCAGATCTGACTGCAGATCTATATAACCAGTACAAGATTTCAATGGAAAAGCACCTTTGGAAAGCACCCTGGAGTCATATAAAGCACCTTGGAGTCATATAAAGCACCTTGGAGTCACATCAAATCTCCATGGAAACTTTTGTTGAATGATTTGACCCACGTACGTCAGACAGCGCGTGCTATTAACTGACACCAATTTGTAAAAATTATATCTCATTAAAAAAGATCTTTGAAGGTTTAAGCGATCCAATTCGGAATCACACTTATGGTAGCACTCCCATGGCTGGTATAGATATCGATTTCTGTGGTTTCCTAGGTAGTCTGAAGGGAACTTGCTAGTGTCTTCCATATGGTAGGAGACTTTCCTGCCTGCTTTCATTCCTGTGGCTCTCAGAAAGTGATATTTATTAACAACAGATGAACTCCGTTGGAATTCAGAAGGCCACAGATGGTCAGCTGCAGGTCTTAAGCAGTTCTGTAATATTTCAAGGATGACTCCCAGGATGACACCCCAAGACTATACAGGAGCAGCAAAAGAACCTGAAATCTCAGGAGTAAGTAAAACCAGTGCGGCTCATAAGAGTGGTATCATCAGAGAGTGCTAAGAACCAGTTATATGCCTCACAATAAGAGCTGTAGAGAACCATTAACAACTTCTGCCTGAGAAAAACTCCCAAACCTCTGACATACATACACTGCTGCTGCCAGCCACGTGAAGATTCTGGCACGTAGCTCATGGGGTTAAGGAAGAGTGCCCACGTCTGTTACAGACACAGCATAAAATTTCAATTACAGTGATTCCGGTGGTTATTAGACATGTAACATAAAACAATCTATTAACATATTTGCTTGCTTCATGGAAGTGAAAATGGATATGTCAACTGCTGCATGTTCTTCTGAACTAGGTAGAGTGTGGAAGCTCAGAAACCATTTTTAAGTTCACATCAAACATAAAAAAGGAAAATTACTATTGCTAGATACCCGATAGTCCTGACAATGAAATACTGAATCATTTATTGTAAAATAATATGAGGGGGAGAATAGACGGCAAAATAAAGAGCATGCCTTCTGTTCAGGGTCCTCAGACAGAATTACAAATTGAAACTGTGCATGGCTGTATTAAGCAGAACTAACACTATACAGGGCAGAAATGGATTTTCTTAAGCAGTTTCCATATAATGGGCTTGGTAGCTTTGAGAAATGCCTCTCCCTAATGGTCATTCTATTGATGTAGAGCCTAAAGACAATTTTTCTAATGAAGCAATAAATTACAGCTGTAGAAAAGTCTGGTAAGTCACTGTTAGATTTGTGCAGAGCTCTGAACCTTCAGATTGCTAAGGACACGGCCAGCCTCTTACCTAACTTTACTCATTAATTCTTGTTTCTCCACCTAGTTTTTCTTAGGACTTTGATATCAAAAGGCTCCCTTCAGACCTCCCAATGTCACTCAGAGGGTAGGTGGTTTTGGCTCACAGATGATATTTACCACAGTAATTGTAGCAGCTCCTTTTCCCTCCTAATTTTCCTTTACTTCCCCCCATGAAGCTGAAAACCCCTTATTACAGTTTTGCTGTGTGGGCTGTGGGTTTGTTTTTTTTCTTTTCTGTTTTTTTTTTCCCCTTCTGAGGGACTGCAGAAAGGCACTGCTGATACACCACCGTTCTTTGTACTCAACAACTTGTAAAATATGCCAGATGTTTGATTCCTTTCAGATCACTGTGAGGCAGCCAAAGGGCATACTCCAGATAGTCTCAGTGAGAGCATATGCTATACCAAGGTGAACTGCTTCTTGACAGTTACACATATACCTTCAAATTGCTTTAACTGACAGAGGCAAAACCTAAAAGTTGCTTCTAGACTTTTTACTGGAATTTCCCAGCAATCCTTCCTTCTGTAGTAAACCTGGAAGCTAGCAGATGGTTTTAGAGCATTCCACTTTTTCCTTTGTAAGGGCTTCTGAGATGTCTGCATTTGAGGAAGAAGAAATAAAAAAGCAAACTTCTCACCTAATAATACAGTTATTGAACAGTCAGTGCCTGACAATTGATGGAAAGGTGCATGGAACAATTGTTATGATGGACAACTATGAAGCAGCTTCTCCCTGGGAAAATTTCTTCCTTAACCTAATGCAACTGGTTTGCAACTCTGGTCGAGGATTCATGTGCTCACGATGAAAATAACACACTACATAGTGACTAAGAGTTCTCAACATCCACAAATCTCTAGCCTGTTGAATACTTCCTGTGCTTCTAGCTTCCACTGTATCTTCCCTACCCGAATAGAGAAACGACATTTTCTACAGAACACTATTTCACATCAAACTTGTTTGTTCAGTTACCATGAGAGAGGTTAAGCAGAAGCAGCCTATCTACTTTGAGGCAGTCATTAATCTACATATCCTTACCATATACCTTCTAACACCCCTGCAGGCTACTGTAGAGTCTTTATCTACCAGAACATATGTACTTCCACACTTCTTTACAGAGGCAGAGGCCAGATTTGACATAGGCATGCCGCTGATTTCCACAACAAAACATGGTCACTTTTATTTTCTTTCACTCCTGTAAAGTATCGTATTTGCATTTTTCATTAACAAACGGCTTGGCCAAACGTTTTTCATATGTTCAAACAAATTCAGAGACTAATAATGCAGATTAATGTTTCTCTTCAGACTAAATAGTACTTCTGAAAACCTCGACACTCCCATTCCACCTTCCCAAAAAGTCCCTTAGCTAATTAACTCTACTGATGTTGCCCTATCAGAGTCAGAAGGACCTCTGGGAATCCCTTGGTTTTACAATCCTAAATACATTTAAGAACAGAGATATCATCAGTGAACCCTTTTTGGTTTTCCCTGTTTCTAATTATTAAGCATTTTGCCTGAAATTCCATTAGTATTCAAATTTCCCTTAAAAACTGTAAAAACTTCTTGAAACATGAATTGCAAATAACGGACTTGCACTGTGTTGCCGTGTTACAGAATTGCAAAAGATGAAACAAAATACCAGCCAGATCTTTGGCAAAACCCATCTCAGTTCATTCTGAATTACGCACATATTTCAACAGGCATCTCGTACAGAAGTAAGGCTTCCAAATCTGCAGGTCTGTTTATCATTCTTTTTTGCAAGAAGGCTGTACTCAGCTGTACAGTTATGCCAGAGGATTTAATCAATAGTTAAGGGGCAAGGTTCTAGCCCGCAGAAGGTCTACATAGAAACTTTAAAAATATGTTTCATGGAATAACTGATTTTTAATTTTTTTTAGAATAGAAATGTAGCCATTTCTTCTTAAAGCCAAGCATCTCCCTGGCTCAGCCTGTGTTTATCTCTTCACTAAAACATAAATTGTCTGACCTCAAAAGGTATATGCCAGCAAGTTATTGTTACAAGGAGCATGTTGCCCTGAGAACATGTGAAAAGGAGAAGAGTGAAAAAAAAAATAACAAACTCCCCAAACCAAATCTTAAACATAAGACACAAAGGAGCGATAATGGGAAGTCTCTCCACAAGCAATTCTGGAAAAGAAAGAGAACTCAGTAAACAAATACCTGATGGAAATCATGGAATAACATTTGCATATGAGCTGTGGGCCAGTACAACACTGTAGTAGCATTTAAAGTAAACAAATACTGATAGCAATCAGTTTAATTCAATTTAGAGTCTTTAATATATATCCACTTCATCTATCTACAACAGTCCTTTGCCAGCAGAAAAGTAATAGCTCAGGAAGATACTGCATCCAAATTAAAAACTGTCTATCATTTCATGCTGAGGAGCTCTGCCATATCATATAGCTTATTTATAGAAACATGAAAGTAAACAGAAATGTAAGAATAATACTTGTGTGTTCTAAAAGGCTGATTCCTGATGAGCTTAGAAAACTCCCTAGCAAATCATGAGAACCCTTGCTGAAAGGATTCCTGCCGTCTAAAGATTTATTGTCATTTGGTGATAGCAGATACAAAGCCAGGTAAGATTCTTCTCACATAAAACAACTGAGGAAAAAACAAATTCCCCCAATTTCCACAATACACTGTTTGTGCAGATTCTTCTCTATTTCATCTAGTTGAAGATACTTGAAGAAGTTCTGTATTCTGATTAAACCATTCACTTCAAAATAAGACAGAGGTGAGAGGGGAGGGGCGTACAATGAGAAACTACTTGCCAACGTACATCCCTGTCCCTCCTCTAAGTTCTGTAAGATCTATAACACTTGGCATTTCTGAAACAAAACCTCCCCCAACTTATCTAAAGGATAAGTCTTTGATAAAACAGGCTCTGAGTGGAAAATTATGACCACGTGTATGATTATGTGTGCCTCTGCTACCGAGGGAACTGCTAACAGCAGTGAACTCAGGAACTGTGGATCGAGACTTTGCAGGAGGTACCTCAACAGTTTGAAAGGAGTTGTTGTAACTTTCCCTTCTGCAAAAAAAGGAGAGGCTTCTTGTGAAAGGCCTGTCCAGGGAACAGTCTCAATCTGTGCAATTCTAAAGGAACTTTATCAATATGTACAGAATTAAATACCTATTGTACTTTAAATAGCTGCTGAACGGGTGCCTGAAGCCGGCAGACGGGAAGTTATATTAAACACGAAATCCAGACAGCGTTTTGCTGATGGCAGAGGAAGAAGATTCTTCCACCAGTCTGCTGTTCTGTCACAAATTGTCACAGGCCACAGGCCTGGCCACAGATCTTGGGCAGATTAAAAAAGCTCAATTAACCTGAATTTTCGGCCCAAGATTTCGGGCAACCAATTCTGAAATGTTAGAAGATATTTTAAAAATAAAAATGAACCTGTGCTGTCTTGACTGCATGGTAGCAACATGAAATGACTGTTTCAATTCTTGTATTTAAATAACATGAAAGCAGATTCCTAGGGAGGCATAAAAGCCCAAAGCCAACAATCAGAAGTTATTTGCATTAAACAACCAATAAAACATTTTCTGAACCGTATTTTTCTTAGAAACTGTGATGTATACCTCAAGTGGCACACAGTAATCTTCCTGACTATAACACATTCAGCAGCACGGTTCTTAGTAAAGGAAGGGAGAATCTAGCAACCTAAAGTGCTGAACACAGAATTACACCCATCCCAAACCATAAATGGCTAAACAGTACGACCTCATTAGTTATTTAATGCTGAGAATTTTTCTCTCATCTATTTTTTAAAAGTTTTCTTTTGTGTGCTGGAAAAGAGCTTCATTTAAGTGATTTCTTTCTTTTCTGGAGGCAGAATTTGTGCGTAGGCTTAGAAGACCAGAGCTGGCGATAGGAACAAGCAGCTAGTGTCAAAGCAGCTTGCAGGGACAGGGGATATGCAAAAGACAAACATCTGAAATATGCTCCTGATATCTGAGCAAACTACTGGGGCTTAACATGCTACTGTCTACCCATGGGTACTGTAAAAACTGACCACAGAGACGTTTCCAGCCTGTGGCTAATGGAAACTAAAAGTACTTCAGCTTTTCTTACTGGTGTTTGAGGCATCAGCTGGATCGACTCATCGTTTCCCCCATGCAGATACTCCAAGACAAGGATTCCTGCCAGCATTCCTAATAAATGTCTCTTACTAGTTTTAAATTCAAATGCATGATTCAAGCAATTCAAACTAAAAGCAATTATGGAAAATATTCAAGTACTTCATTCTATAGAGGAGTAAAAATCCCAAGACAAAGTAACAATTCAGGATTTTATCACAGAATGTGAAGCAATATCTCTCCTTTATGCTATAGAAGAAGGAATTACTTCATCTGAACCATAATGAAATGTAGAAATATGGAGTGAATGTCCATTTAGGTGGCTTTGTGCTAAAATGCAAACAAATACAATTTGCTTAATAAACTGCTGGCACATTTGAAATTGAGTTTTATCATAACCCCATTAAAGACTCTTTCAGGGACAGCTCCATCAGTTTAGTGCCATTAACACGAATGGATCAAGTGTTGCAGTGTTCCCTCTACACAGAGGAGACATTTCCATGGATTGCTTGGAGGAGAAACGCAGGATTTCTGACAGAGATGGCAGACACCACCACTTGTGGAATCACACATTTATACAGGTTCTTAAGGGTGTGATGTTTTAGCATTTCATCACCCTGCATATAACACTGGTACTAAAAGGAGGAAATCTCTTCCCCCCGATTCATACAGCTGTATCAACAGAAGCAAGCCACACATTATGGGATCCTTCCCTTGGGCTTTGTTTTGACACAGAACAGATCAGCTCCCAGCATGCACACCAGATCTGTCTTCTGTGGCTCTCACACTCCCACGTCAACACATTTGGTGTCCAGTTCCAGAAAGGAGGCTTTCCCTTTAAACAAAGGGAGGAAACTCGTACCATACAGATGATCCAGTGTGCAAGTTTGCCAGCTCCTACAGCTGGCTTTTGCCAACAGAGCCCTGAGCACCTTTCCAGTAAAGCCTGCTGGAGCTGAAGGGCCTTTCCAGCAAAGCTGTGTCACCAAAAAGCCCTAAGCACAGATCTGCTCACCAGCCACTGAAGGAGGCTGCACAGCAAAGCCCTGGCCTTCAAGGTAGAAAAAGTAGCTGTGGTCTTGCCACTTATTTTGTTGCTTTCCGTCTCTCTAACCATCTCAGAGAATCTCCTACTCCCTTAAGGATTCTCCAGCACAAAGGCAAATGACAGACACTTTCCAGGATTTTGGACAAATTGAGCATATGTTTTAATACACTTATTTTTCTGGAACCCTATTGCAGCTGCTGAATTACTGTGTATATTTGGGGGCTAATCCTTAAAGGAATGGCAAAACACAGGTGACAATTCTAAACCAGTGAGAGGTGTGCTGAGTACAAAAATACTTCTATTGTAATAAGAAGTCATTTCGGTACTCCAGCTGTAACGGGAAGTTCCTGGAACGTGATTATACTAAATTCTGCTTGGCTCAGAGCCATGCAAATATTTCTTTTCCACATTCCCATCAAGTACAGTAAGTGTTTTTGTTCTTAAGTGCACTATTACAGGGGACACAAATAAGCCATTTTTCTTCCAGCAGTTGGAGCTAACATTTCTAAAATACCATATTATGCATTTGGCAGACTTAAAGCACGCTTCAGTTTTTGCTTGTGTTGCATTAGTAAGCCACACCGTTTGAATCAACTGAAAATGGGAAGTAAAACTGAGTGTCCTAACAAGGCTACACATACGACGGTAGTAGAGTTGGTTTTACTTCAGTGCTGGTATAAGTACTCACACCGGGGAAAGCAGTCATCACGAGCAGATGACAGTGCACAAAGACAGTGGTTGTAACCCATTTTGACCTCTCTTTCTGAGACAGGAGGAGTACAATAATATTTTCAGACAGAACTACAATGTATTAGGCTTTACAAGAGGTGCTACTACGGGATCTCAGTAGTACAATATCATAGTCCCTTGGCTATAGATGACATATGAAAAAGCATATAGACTTACTGACAGTTCTTTGATTAAATTTCTTAGTTCCCTGTGCCCGTGCTTCTCAGCCATACTTGCTGGATCATCGCCGTATTTGTTGGTTATTTTGCAAGCCCGTGTGGCCTCAGGACAATTAAGTAGAAAAGTCACAAGGTTTTTTAATCCAAAGCTGGCTGCACAGTGAAGGAGAGTTGGAAATTCCTCCAAATGGCTATCTGTACACAGAAACAAAATTTTCATAAAGAACAGGTTTTCTTTATAAAACACCTTCCACCTTCTCCTACAAAAATCCTTAGAATATCAGTGCTAGAGAACCTCAAACTGCCAATACAGAACCGGCATCCGAAGAACAATTCCACCAACTAACAGCTTTACAGTTCACATACATATTCTAATAAAAGAACCTTTAGTGTAACTGAGAAATCTCTTTTTCTCCAACACAGGGATTTTAAAGCACTTCAATTCTACTGAGAAATAAGTTTTCTTGCAATGGGAAGAAAATTCTGTGGCCGAGACACGCTTTTGCTTAGGTGTATATTATTTAATGCCTTAGGAATATTTTTAATTTGAGACTTTTAATAAGTTTATTGTGCTATGTTTTCATATTAAAAGACATTTCTGAGAATTCACATGACTACCAGAGACTTGCAAAAATTTGCTTATCCCTGTAATGAAAAAAAATCAGAGAATTTAAAGCTGGACTCATCTGAAATAGCATGATACTCATTTCTATCACAGACTTTATGTCTGCTGGAAGACTGGGACAAAGCTGAGCTGAAGTCAGTTTATCATTTCAGCATAGTCCTGTACTCTAGAGAGTGGCCACAAGTTATGTATAATAACAAAACAGAGAACAAGCATAAACAATACTTCCCTCTGCCTTCATACTCTACTTTCTAATCACTCGTGGATTTCTGTGTAGCAGTTTGTCTGCATACCAGCAAGTCTATATACCACATACGTCTCTTCCAAGTGTGCATTCAGCCTGCCCCAGGTGGCATCAACTGCTTGCATTCTCAGTGTCTTCTGGCAGTGTCTTTACTACCCACTGTTTGAAGAAGTGCTTTCTCCAATTTGTTTTGAACCTGGCTCCTGCTAGATTCAATTGACAGTCTCCAAGTCATCTTATTTCCATCCCTGTCTGCCCTCTCTGCACTTCTAGTGATTTACTCATTCCCAGAATTTCTCACTTGAAGAGCTCCAGCCCGTGTAATTGTGCCTTATTGAGAACCAACTCCCTCACCCCCACTGCTCTTTTCCTGAACCTCTTCCTGCTTTAATCTAAGTATTTGGAGATGACAGAAGAGCTGCACATGATACTCAAATTGTGGGTGAGCCATGTAATTTATGCGTGTCATAATTATGTCCTGTTTTGTTCTCCATTCCTTTTCTAATAATTCCTAGTATTTCATTTACTTTTTGATCTGCTGCCTAGCAACAAGTTGCTGTTATCATGGAACTGCGTGATCTTACTCCTCAGTGCTAATAGTCTGCTCAAAGCCTCTCATTTTGTATGACAACATAGGACTGCTTTTTCCATTTGCATCACTTTGTTTTTACCTACAATGAGTATCATCTGACATTTTACTGCATAATTAACTAGGTCCCCAAAGGCCTTTTTGGCCTATTTGTTTTCCCAATTAGCGCTCCTCATTACGCTGAACACTTTGTGTCACTAACATAAGTTTTTTCTAACTCTCTGCCTCCTGGTTTTGGCCAGTTATTCGTCCGTGCTCGATCAATTATTGCCTTGATCAGGCTTGCTGACTCTCACAAAAAACTACAAGAAATCTATAAAGCAAGACTGCACATTACAGAAAAAAAAAATTATTATAGTTGCTATTAATTTATCAGTTAGACACAGCACATTAACCTGCTTCTAGTGCTCAAGTTCCCCGGAGGAACTGGGTTTTGGCATCACAATCACACTTTAGTGCTACAGAACTGAAACTGCTAAAAAACCCAGCTATTTTTCTTTGAACTTTTCTCAGAACTCTTAACAAATACCAGTTAGTCCTGGTAATTCCTTTGTGCTCAACCTAGCCATGGTGACACAAGGCAAAAAGTTATTGTGAGGACCATCAGATGACCATGAGCTTCACCAGTTTAAGACAGCTTTTAATGTGAGACCTGGATTTGCAGAGCCTTTTGAGGCAACACAGCAGGCAGCCCCCTGCACTTACACGGTGTCGGATGCAATCTTCAAGGGCCACACTTTCCAAGTCTTGCTGATAGAAAACTCTGAACTACTTGAGGCCAGCCTGGCACGATCACTCCCTTGGTAATGCTATACCAACAGTTGAGAGAGCTGCTGTTCCTTCAGCAACCCCAGTAACACTTCGGTGTCCATTTCTGTATGCAGCCCTGGCACCAGTAGTCATTCTCAGCCCTGGAAAAGCTACCGGCTTTGCCACCCATGCAGCAAGAGGAAAAAGATGTTGGACTTGAACTCTCAGACATTCTTTGCCCAAATGCATATTTATTTAAAAAATTAGAAGGTTAACAACCTCAAAAGAGGCAACTGAAGCTTAGTTATCTCTCCTTTTGCCCTCCTTCTGTAAAGAGGCACCGCTAACTGTTAAAATCCCTCCCGAGTCCCTTGACAAAGGTGAAGAAGTTAACTGTTTCTTCCAGGTTCTCCAGCAAAAGGCAATGGCAACAGAAGGTATCATTGTCAAAACAACCAAGTAAGAACAATCCACTGCAAGATCTATTTGGTTTTTCTGTTTGGTGTTTTTGTTTTGGTGGGGTTTTTGTTTGGGTTTTTTTAACTTGCAGTTGTTTACTTAATTGCCAAGTCACAAAATTCAGTGAGCTCCTAAGACAAACTAGATGATCTACTGTAAAGAAATTTCCACCGTGCTGTGTTTAACCGCTTTAACTGAAGTTTTGCATTATATGCAGTAGGAAGAGGCTGTAATTATTTGAAAGCACATATGCTTCAGGCAGAAAATACCATTCTTAAACTTACAGGTTTGTCACACCGAATTGGGGAAAATTGCTGGAACTTTTATCAGCCGTGAAACTGGAACAACTGATACATTTCAGCTAAATATATAGAACTGAAGACAAGTAGTAGTTATTAGGGTAACGAGAAGTGAACAGCTTTTAGTCAGTAGCAGTCCTTTAATGAAGAATGTTAATAAAGAAATGGAGGTGCTGTTTGGCACCTAGGGTAAGAACAGGTTAGCTGGTGATTACAAGCAGGAAGGAAAGGTTAAAGAGAAAGGGCCCAAGTGGCATATTTTTAAATGCAGTAAGGTGTCACCTTCAACTTTCAACTAACTTTGAGGCCAGTGCTTGCTTTTAATTAAAGTTTTAGTTGCCATACACAAGGTTAAGAGGGAATTGTTTTTGTGTGTGTTATGTCTTGTCATAAGCCCTTCTCTACCCTTCTCTGCAGAGCATTCTGGAACACTGCAGCTATAAAACAGAGCATAAAATCTAATATGACTGGATTGTAGCACTGCCTCAGCCTGAGGGAATTTTCATAAGACTGCAGTAAGCAAACAGAGCAGCCCACAGTGATATTTCTGCAGATCTTGTAAGACATCCTTCTTTCATTTCCCAAATTATTGATACAGGACATTAGGGTTGTTTTTTTTTGTTTAGCAATTTAAACAGACACTTAAAATGACTTCTACAGTGCCAATATCAATTAAACCAAAGAAATACTTAAAGCCCCATCTGTTTCTTCTCCTTCAGTCAATCTTTTCTCCCATTGTTTCACTAGCAGCTGAAACCCCAGACTCTCTCTTCTTTTGGGATAGGTGTATGAAAGAAAGATTTGCAGAAAGCAGGATAGGACTTGTTATGTTGCTAGCAGTGTTAGGCGAAAAAAAGCAGTATTTTTTCCAAAACGAGTAAATCCAGGACTTTCCACAAGCCTTGATGTTTGAGTTTAATTAGAGAAATAGTAACAGCTAACTGATAAAAAAGGGAAAATTAATAATGGATAAAGCAACAGTTTTTCCTCAAGTAAATTGCCATCCCTTGGACAAGAATCGGTGCACCGAGAATTCCCAAACCTGAGGATTGGAGAGCAGACTCAGGGTGTCCCCAGCTCAAGAAAAGTTGGTAAAGCATCCAAGGAGTGCATCCACCTCTGGGTAGAGATATTACTACTAAGCTAGGGCTATTACACCCAGACTGGAAGGCCAGAAGATTAAGTATAGTCCAAAGTTTTGTCCTATATGTCCAAAAAACTCACCTCAGCTTTTGGAGGAAAATGACATATTTAAAGCTTTATGAACTAAGCATTTGATATCAAGCCCAATCAGAGGCTTTATTAAGTGCAACAGGCTTTGAAGCCTTTAGCAGCAAAGTCTGGAAGTGGTCAGGAATCCCATGGAATCACATACAGGCAGTCACTGAAAAGTTATAAGTATATCTGTATTCTGACTTAGTGACATGTCTCTATTTTCAAGCAACTATATCTCAATGCAAAGTACCTGTGCTCTCCCTGAAAACAGACAACTGGATTTCTGGCATAAGTTAGCCTATTTCTGGCATAAGTTAGCCTATTTCTGGCATAAGTTAGCCTATTTCTGACCACTAGAGAAATGCAGCACTTACAGGAATGATGAAGTTACAGATGATTCAGAGATACAAGAATAACTCGTCTCGGTTCTAAAGAGCTTTCCTTCCAATAGGTTCATTTCCTTCCCAGAAGTATTGAATTACTTTTAGTTCCTTGATATTTTCTCTTTGGAAGGAAAAATGGTTCTTGGAATAACATAGTATAAAAATGGTTGACCGAGAAGATGCCTGTCCTCTGTTAGACCGCTATGTCTAACCCCTTCTTGGGATGCTCTTGTAGGGAGTCAAAGCCATGGGTTTACACACCTTTCAGGCAGAAGGGGGATTAGAGCCTAGGCCTCCTTCATATGGATGCAGAGCAGGAAGCTCTCCCAATCTTTCTTTCATGAAGAATCTAGGCATCTACCTTTGTATTTTCTTGTCGCTCCATACATCAAACTGTTTCATGGTAAGGTCACTACATGACTCAAGCTCACAAGCAGCCAACTTGCTTTTGAACACAGGCCTTGTGGGGAGGGATTGCAGCTGGGAGCGTTAGTCTCAATATTCAGAAATGTGCCCAGATCTAACTGGTTGCTAAAGAAGAAAAAAAATCTTTTGTTTCTCAGAGCTAGCATTTCACATCCTGCACTCTTGTACAGGAAAATGTAAAGGACAGGCACCTCACTTAACATAACTGCATGCTTCCACTAGCCTAGACTCACATTTAAGCTCATTTTTAGAACACAAGTGGAATCATGTTTATCGAGTACACAGGGGTGAATTCAATCACTAAAGAAACCTTACTGAAAAGGAAAGGAAGCTTTAGAGGGATCACAGGAAAGCTACTTTGGAAACTTGTTATATTTGATTATGAGAAGGTATATGTTGTACTTGATTGCAGCAACTTTATTTTCTCTCAAAACCATAATCCAGGTACAAAAAACAGGAGTAAGGCAACAACTCAAACATGCCTTTCTTAAGTATTTCAGAAGGGAAATCAATTTTTTTTGGCTTTTGTTTTCCCCCCAAAGTTTCTTAGACAAGCTAAGGTTTAATGCACATCTGAAATAACATCATAATGATGCTTTCAAAACACAAGCTAAATAATCACACTCTTGGTTTACTGCAAACCAGTTTGAATCCCCAATAAGTGAATAATGAATTCAACAAAGCCCCCCCATGTGGTACTGAACAGCAGCTTCTGTTGATACACTACTGAATTGTGCATATAGTGTGTCTACGTTATAGACAAATCCTATTTTAACTAAGTGGGATACTTCTTTTTCTTTTTAATTAAAAATAATATAATTATCTTTTGGCCAGAAGTAATGAAAACTATTAAGTACATAGGTACTAAAATGGATGGAAAAGCTTAGTGCTGTTCCAGGTTCAAAAGCCATCTATTCTCTTCAGATCGAGAAATCTTTCTGATTTCATGGCACCAAACTTTGAGGAAGTGATGCTCTAATTGTATTACGGAAGAGCAATTAGTAAAAAAATCTATAATGTACAGGCATTTTCTCATGTCTCACTGCCAATTTCTCTGGAAGTATAAATTTGCTCAGCTGTAAAGCTGTCATTTTGCAGTTAATCCAAAGCTGATCAAGCATCCAGACAAGTATAAATTCATAGCAGAGTCACAAAGTAATGATTTACAGAATGCTCGCTCTCATTTTTCCTGGTTATGGTGTCTTTATTGGGGATTCCTCCATTTCAGTAGTGGCTTTAAATACTTAAGACTCTCATTAACATTTATCAGTAATAACTGGAGTATCAGCAATAAAAATCAATGCATACAAGAAGTGACTCACTAGCTTGTTGATGGTGCTCTTCTTCACTTTGGAATGGGCTGAATTCATAAGAAGATATTTTGCTTTTCAGTAACAAAGTCAGAACATTGTCCAGCTTCTCTACAGAAGAAAATTTTAAAGCCTATTTAGAAGAAACAAAACAAAAAGATGAGTGCATTTGTTGCATATGTATTTTTAACTTCATCCTCAGAGTGCTGGTGAATCAAAGCACTCAAAACACTGTTATTACAAACTCACTCTTAGTAACAGCAGCAGTTTTGGAAAGCTACAGAAGACATATTCTGCTATAAAAGGATCATGGTAACATGATCCAGTTGAAGAACAAATAGGTATTATAACTTAGGAAGTAAAGCCATGACTAAAAACTTCTGGAAGAAAGGTAAGGACAGGAACTACATTAATGTCTTATCTCACACACAGGAGGGCCTGTTCCAGTATTCATGTGAAGAGAACAGGAGAAATAACAGTGAAACAGAACTAGCAGAAGGACCACTCTGCACTATCCAGCTCCATGCGAACATAAAGATCACCTCCCTCAAAAAAGAATTCAGTTTAGAGACTTTTACTGTACTGCCTATTCCTGCTCCAGAGCACTCACAGACTCTCAGTACGCTGCATTTACATATTTTGATGGACCCTGCACAGGTCTCTGAGGGCCCCTGAAATCTTCCCAAGAAATCCTACCAACATTGCACACCTGAAGTTCCTGCTGAAGCTTCACCAAAGCCACCAGCAGAACTGTATTTCAAGTTAAGCGCACTGCAGAGGAACACTGAGCCAGTCAGGAGTGTGAGAAAGCACACGGTTTATCTGAATAAAGAATTAAAACATGACAGAAAAGAAGAAAAAGCACTACTTTCTCCCTGTGTCCTTACAGGCAACTTCTTCTTTCCAGAATCCATGCAGAATTAGGGTAGAGAGTTTGCAGGCAGCTCTCCACACTCTAAGAGGTACAGTCAGCTGCTCTCTACTCCACTTTTCAATCTTGGTCCTTCTGCAAGTGCTGCTACCTGCCCCAGAGCTCATCACCACCAGCCTGTCTCTGCTCAGCGCCACCTCCCCAGGCATACCCCCTTTTCACAGTTGTGAACAACAGAGAAGCCCCAAGTGCAGAGCGTCACACCCGGGCTTCCAAAAACATCCTTGAAAAAGGAGAAGACAGAGGGGGTATTTTGATACTTTTGTGAATGAGAAGATCTACATTCTTTAACAACTGCTAACAAAGCGCTGAAAACGTGCGCTGCTGGAACACAGCGTACACAGCCAGTAAATTAACAGGGTTCTCCCTGGCTTCAGCAGTATCAACGAGGTTACATTTACATAAAGATGAACTTCTTCAGTAGTTCTTATGTGTCAGACACTACTTTATATGCACTTCAATATCTACATTGCTTCTGCGGAAGAGAATGGGCTAGGCTTAAAAATCACTAAGGCATTTCTGACAATTTCAGCTGGTGACAGAATATAGAGACATTTCATACTCTGAGGAAAAGAAAGAAATATTTTAAAATAACAGCTGCTGCTGTGGCTTAAAAGACAGTTTCTAAGGAAGTATCTCTGGGGATCAGGTGAAGGCACATGCATAACATCACCACAGAAGTCACGCCGTTACTTCTTACAAGCTTTCCCAGAAAAGGCCACAGTTTATTTTCCTCCTTCTTTTTCAATATACACTATAGCTGGATTCCTGTTTGATGACTACGGTAAAAACATCCTTTAAGATATCAAGTCTCTCGGGATCACAGAATATTATTCAACCAAAGTTTGTCATAAAGACTTCCTAAATCTCTCTGGATATGCTAGACAGTCACTCAAACTAACATGAACCTATCAATTCCAGTAATAAGGATATAATCTTAGTTTCAATTTTGTTTGAAGAAATCTGTACCAGGAGACCCCAACACTAAATGACTAAATTGATAGTTCCATTTGGGAAAAAAGTCAGAGAAAAATCAATACAGGATGTAAATCCATGAGCATGTTGAAATGAGAAGTTGATGAAAAGTTTAAAAGGAAATGTGAAAAAGTTTAATTATTAATTAGAAGACCCTTAAAAACAGTCTGTACGCTGGCTTACTGTAGCAACACAAACTCCAGAAGAGAATTTCTTTAATGCAGAGTTATACGAGTGCGAGAGAAAATAAAATCCATGGCCTTTAGCCAACACCTACCCTCCTATATTCTGATCGCAAGTTCATTCTGCATTACAATTCAGTTATTATGATCCCAGCCCACCCTACTTTACTAGAAAATTTCAGTCTTTGTGTTCTTTTGAAACTTCTTTAACTTTTTACTCTATTTATTTCCTTACATTTTCTTTAAAACTAATGTTGGTAAATAAATGCTTTTTAAATTCAGACAGATTTGGAACTTAGACAACTACAGTCTATCAGATGTGGCAAAGAATTTAATCCAAACCCCAAGATTTGCAAAAATTTTAGGATACATTTAATTACTGTAGCAATTTGCATTCATCCCAGAATTTTAATATGGAGATACTTCTCAGACTGAAAGCATTTCTGAAAATCATCAACTTCCCTTTGAACCAGAGTGATATTCCTTCGATCAGTAATTGCTCTAAGCTTTTCTATTTTATTTTAATTTTGCTTTCCATTGTATTTGATTGTTCCTTTGCATAGAGCAACTATTGTTGCCCCAGGATACTTTTGTAAATAAGCTGATAAACTCAAAGGTTTTAATTATCCTGGTTAAATATAAGTTACTACTACTCCTAGATGGGAATTCCAGTATCAAGCCTGTTTTGTTTTTCCCTGTGTGAACATATTTTTAAAGATTAAGTTAAATCACGTTCTGTAAATTGCACCTTTAAGGTGTATCTTAAATTAGGTTTATATGAGAGAAAGTATTTAAAAAGTCTGTGAAAAGAGTTTAGCTACCTAGCTAGTTAGTGTACCTCATTCTGCGGCCCAGCAGGTACCATTAAATAAGTTGACAAATCTTCCGACACTTGCGTACACTCATAAAAGAGCTGCCCTGAGTACACCCTCCCCCAGGCCAGCCGTGACGCTGTGGGGATTGTAAAAATTTACCGGATTATAAAAATTTTCTCAACATTAATTTCTCAGTTGATAAAACAATAAAATTAAGAGCAGGCAAACTGTCTCCTCATTGAAACCCTTGCTTATTATCCAGACGGGTAAAGGTGAGGAGACTGTTAAACATACCTGAATAGTCAGAACACTGCAGCTGTATTTCCTGGCGTGCACTGCTGCTCTGCACACCATTATTTTTGCATTTGAATACAATTTGAAATGCATGTGTCCTACTAAATATTAGTCATGCTGGTTAATGAAGGGTCAAACTCCTGAATAGCACAAATAATTCTCCAGCAGAATTACTGGCTGTGTTGTAGGTAGCTAGGTTACCACGTTAATGATTTTTTTTAATTGTTCTGACACACTTATGCATAAAATTTTACATGAAACCTGTTAGAAGCTTACTTCTCTGTCCTTTAAAATGCAGACTAAAGAACCACAGCTACTATAAAGGTTTTTAAAACACACTTGTAATTAGAGTTGCACTATTTTTCTGGTGCAACAGCCTGTTTTCTTAGAACAGAAATGACTTGTGCTTGGAAGGAATCTACCCCCATCCTTAACAGAACACTAATAATGCAATACATCATTTTTTATTAATCCTTTCGTTATGAGTGCAGTGCCTTAGGTGGTAGATAAGGTAGATTTGTCACAGGAAAATGAGACTGTCTGCACTGGAAACACAGACTATTATTTTGGTTCTGACTTTGCAATTACAATATAGACATCATGACAAGTCTGCTTGGACTACCCACCATTCAACAGATGATACTTGAGATTCCATCCTTTCTTAATGGATGCTTTCTTTTCTTATTATTTTGTACGTGCCATTGGCAAAGGACATCCTGCAGAACACTGCAGCCTGCTGTGCTGATTTGAAACCCAGCTCAAAACCTGAATTCTTCTAAATATATGCAAAGAATCCACATGGCAACCAGCAAACCACACGAATGATAATTCAGCAGCTGTAAATGGTCTCTATATGAATAACAACCTACTGTCTTCCATAAAAGCTATGCCAGAAAAATCCCGTTTGCTGGTGAATGAATAATCACCCTCCAAATACAATGTGATTTAAGCTTTCTTGCTTGTATTGGTTTTAGAACGTACTAGAAAGAACACTTTAAATGGAGAGGGACATCACTACTTTTTGTTCTTATTTTCATGCTCTGTAATGCAGGCTGTTGTTTATAGGGCATAAGCAGCACAAAGGATGTTTATATCACTCCCTACAGAAAAAAAAAAGAAAAGAAAAGAGAAATTTGTTTTCTCCTGCCTGACTTGTTTGCAACTGGACAACTCAAAGACAGGCCTCTGTAATCCTGAGCTTATTATTGAGCCACTTACTCATTACTGTGCAATCAAAAGATTGTGTATTAACTCACATAGGCTTATATTCTACTTTTTGTTTCTTATTATAAATGCAGCAGCAAACTTACCTGACAAGTGAAAGCTATTGGGTCAGCCACTTTCTTAAAAATGTGCTCAATCTCCTCTAGTGCAGTATAGTACTCGAGCTGCGCTGTGCTCTTAATGACTCCCCCACAGTAGACATTTACATACACAGGGCCAGCAGGAAAATCTTAGAAAACACAAGTGAGAACAGTAGCTGAAAATATTTTACATTCCCAGACCAGAAGACTTGGGTAATGAGTGAAAGAACAGGAAAATATCACAGAAAATGCAGAGAGTTGATGAGCTGGATTTACATTTCACGGGTGATTCGCTGCAGTCAGATTTTCATCCAGGTCTTTCAGTCTAACATTAAAAAACTGACAAAAGAAAATACGTATCTGTAAATACGTATAAAACAAAGCCATTGTTTCATGTTAAAAAGGAGATGAAAACAAGACACTTCCAATTTCCAACTTCCTTTTGATAGGCTGAAGACCTATAATCAGCTCCCTCAAGGCTACAAATTAAGGAAAAGTTCATTTATTACAAATACTGCTTTGCTATTCATCTTTTGAAACATTTTTCTTCATCGTAGGCAAGGTTCTCAAAACCGGATTTGAACTAGGCTGCAGAAATTGCAGCATAATTACTTCCATTCCAGTTGTTTACCTAGTCAAAGGAAAGGAAAGAGGCATTTGTACAGTCTGTTACTTGAATAGGATTTGCTCTGCGTATGCAGCGTTAGTATTCACAGTGCCAGGCATCCTGCTGCACCACGCGAGCAGCAGCACGGTTTTTCTTAAGATTCTAACCCTGCTCACAAGAGAGTGATAAAAATGGGCAACCCCGAAACTGAAGAGGAGCAATAAGGCCAAAGAAAGTAAAGGAATAGAACATCACCTTAAATGGGAACTGCCCAAATGATGCCTTTTTTAAATAAAACCCCACCCAAACATTTTTCTAACAACATCAGATCAGCTGGACCTTTATTAGAAAAACTTCCAACTTTTACAGATTTTGAAACAGAAAAAAAGCCGACAGAGAAAAGCGTTACATACAAATGATATAAGAAGTACAATTAAAGTTGGGCTGCAGCTCTGTGCCAAGTTTTCACAATATTTCATTTACTGTTCATATTTTCTTCTGGTGATCAGCAACGTTCTCACAGATTAATTCTGGTAGAACCTTTCAAGATCTGCAAGTGAGGATTTCAGCTTGCTTTCTCTGAAATACGGTCACAAATCAAAGTTCCCTCTTGGTCACATACTTCCCAATCAGTTCTCCAAAACCATCTCTGCACCATCACAATGATAAAGAACTCTCAGGCCATATGTGGTGATAGTCTCAGGCCAGTGTTCAGAATGAAAACCAGGCCACAGAGTTACCCAAACAGAGCTCCAGGAGGCCACTGATGAAAACTGCAGCATATATATATATTATATATATATAATTCTTCCTATCCAATGTTGTATTTCAATGGTTTTAAAAAAACCATTATAGAAGTTGCCGTTGGAATTCCCAGCGCGCAGTGCAGTAGCAAGCTACACTCCGAATGCTTAGGTGAATAATGTTTTTAATTCATAACTCATACCGAGTGAGTAGGGAACAGGCGTGGCCCTTAAATCTGCACAGATCTCCTAAGAGAAACTGTTGTTAAATCATTTAAACTGCTGGCAACTAGTTATGGATGCAGGAAAAAACTCATTCCAAACCAGCAGAGTTGAGTTATACAGAGAAATGGCACAGATGTGAAGAAAGAAAAGAAATTATTTCCTGCGCCAGTAAGAATTATAGAGAGGAATATAACCAAATTGACTGCATTAAATATAAAATGAAACATTTTAGTAAGAGTAATAAGAAAAGAATATTAGCTTTGCATTCTATGGTAGTAATTTGGAAGAATGTTAATCTGTGACTAATCCATGACATTTTGAGAGTGCCACCTGCCATTTAACCACACAAAAAGAATATAATGGAACCTAGTTTCCCTTAAATAACAAGGTCTTGCTTCTCTGCATTATTTGTTCTCTGTGCAAAACCCACGTGCAGGAAACACCTAGAAAATAGTGGGAAGTGAAACTACTTATCGGAAAAAGTGAAGGGAGTCCAAAATTTTCTGTTTACTTAAAGATAAAGAAAGTTTTTCTTACCCAAGGCTTTCATGTACTTGACTTTCTTATTCCAAGAGGCTGGCTGTGTCCTTATTCGTTGATGATCTGCTATGAATTCAATTTCTAAAGTTTCATCATCTATTTCATCTTTCAATAAAATGAATATTTCACCAGGGTTCTATAAAATTAAAATATGTTCTCATTAGTCCTTCAGAAAATTATCCTGAAAGTGTAAACTGTAGATGAAAACATAAGTTGAAAAGAAAGTTCCTTTTCCCACTGCAGTCTTGATGCACTTGTGTGTTGGCCCCTTACCTACTGTTTGTTTTCAAAACTGTTACAGTATGAATCAGATTGCAGCACCAAGAGGAGAACAACATTGACATATCCCAAAGATTTTAGCATCCAAAAACCTCACCTCACATGATATTCTTCCTGGAAGCACCAATACTGTCTGCTCCTTAGTTTCCAATGTTTCATAAAGTACCTCTGGTTTATAACTGAGGTCTGTTTTTTCTGCTGCTCTCCTGACATCTGACAAGTTAACATCAGAGCTAGTCTGGTGATCTGAAATAAATAATACGGAATAAGGACATGGTTAATAATCCCAGATGAACAAAACTTGGCAATGATGTGGTTTCCAACATATTAGTCATACGACATTTGGAGTCGCATTAAGCGCATCGCATGAAAGTCTGGCAAAATTCCTTTTCATGTAAATGTTGTGAGGTTTCCTTTGATAAAGAGCTTGCCTCCGAAGTTCTGAGCCTGCAGCCTTTATTTATACGAACAGGTTCTGCTCATATGCTTTGTGTTACTAAATTCTAAGCGGACACAGCCTTTAGACCAGTCATTGTGACCAAAGAGGTCACAGAGTTCAGCCAGTTTTGTGGTTCCTAACACGCTCTCATACACTGGGATAAACTGGGATTTTCACTCCTCTTGTTTTCCCCATCTGTAAACAAGGACAAGCTTCCTGTTTACAACATCAGCCCACCTGTCTACGGGAAGGATTTATGTGAAGGCAGTGACAGTGACGACCAGGTAACTGACAGTAGACAGTCTCCAGAGCCTTTGTCTTCCTTCATGGACAAAACCACGGACTGAAGGCATGCCTTTTTTTTGTGTAGTATATTCTGGGTTTGGAAATGCTACGCCAGTCATAAAGATAGTTTGCAACCCGTTTCTCTTCTGTTTTGCTGTACCTGCAAAGGCCCAAGAGCCATAGCGAATCCTTCACCAAATAACAGAATTGTAATAAGGAAATATAAAAGAACTGACAACTGCATCTGCAGAGCTCTGACTAAGCCTGTGTATTAGAAAAGCTATTCTTCACACCAGCTACTTCTCAGCTGTACCATTACTACTCCTTTCCAGACACTCTATTACCCTGTACAAAACACTCTTGCCACCCATCTCAAAGGACTGCAGCAGCTCTTCATCACACAGGACTACCCAGCATGTCGCAGTCACCTAGTTAGATTAATTATATCATTCCAAGCAGCTCAGAGCTTGACTGGCTGGTGAGAAAATATCCTGAGAGACGTCAACAGTATCTTGTATTACTGTAAATTAGGGAACACTCACAGTCAACTACATTCAAGGACACAAATAACTTTCCAGGCATATTTTTTTCCTCTTACCTGGATGTAGAATATTAATATAAATTAGTGATGGGCAGAATACAGGACAGGAGCGATCTGGTTTTGCTCAAGCAAGTACCACAGCCCTTTTGAGCTTTTTCCCCCATAAAAGTGATTGAGGGACACAAACCACATCGTGCTCCTAAGTGGCACAGAAATATTTCCATTAGGCATCAGTATTGGTAATTTACAATTATTTTTCTCACTTTTTGCTTGCCTTTATTTTCCCCATATGTACCAGTCTGTCTGATATAGACTGTTCCCCTTCCTTATCAACCTTGCCTTGGTTAAGAAAGCACAGATGTAATATACTTCTATACTAAATGTGCCCGTTAAGTGGAGTTATGCCACGGAATATAGTACAGAAACTTGGGTATGCTATGTCTGATGTAGAATACTTTTTTTTTCCCCAGAGATGTGCATTGATTGTTCAGAGCGATCTCAGAAAAAGAAAAAAATAAATCAAAATAAAAGGAAGCTAAAGTTTCTTTGAACATTTAAGGTGGGTGGGTTCAGTGTTCATCACCAGCTAGTAAAATCCCAGTCTACTCCTGCTTATATTCTCATGTCTTTAAGGCAAGCTAATTCTGAATTTAAACTCTGAATTCAGTGTAGACTGGTAAAAATTACACTGAACCTAGGTGTAGACATATTTGACTGAATTGAAGTAGGTTTAATTCCATTTTCTTTATTTTATTTTTAAAATTAAATAGGCTACACTGATCAAAGTCTATTTTTATACTGCCTGAGAATCCACCCACAGCTCAACACAGTTTAACTAATCCAGCTCAAAAAGTAAGTACATTAATTTCTCTGCTTATTGCTGTGAAGACCAGACTTCATTTGGCACTGCTCTCCAGAAGAAGGAAGGCCTGAACCCCTGCTGGGGAAAACAGGTAGAATACTCTATGCCCACAGCATGTACTTTGGGAATATTACGTGTTCATATTTTAAGTCGCTCACTAATCTTGTACTTAAGCACACAGAATTTACTTCAGAAGACATATGAGGTGCATGCTGCTTCTGATTTCTTTTTTCCTGACACTTTAGGCAAAGGAATCTTGCAAAGACGAGAAACATTTCATTATCAGATTGACAAAATGAAAGGACTGAATAACAGATCTGGTAGGCACTGGATTCTCAGATGTCAGCTTTCTGTCAGTGATCATTCATCAGGTATCATGTGGATGAATTCCAATCTATGTGAAGTTCATGACAGCTTTATTTCTACAGTCTGCACTCTACTTATCAAAGATGACAGTCGTTACTTTTTACCTTTTAATGTACATAATAATTCGTCTACTGAGAAGGTCAATGCTAGTGCTAACAAGTTGGTTTAAATTAGTATAATGTTTTCCTCCCACACTAATTGCATTTTAATATTTATATTATGCCTAGGGACATATAACTACAACATCAGGACTTCAGCTCAGTCAGTATTGGGATTGCACAGCCCTAGAGTTTAGACAAATTGTTAAAAACTGTGGCTCTTGCATTAAAGACTTGGATATTTAAGAGAACAAGGGATTCCCCTGATGACTGTGAAAGTGCTTAGCAATTCATTAGCTAAAAACCATCAAGGAAGACTTCTTTCAGGTCTACCTGACAATCAGTGAAAGCCATGTACAGCAATCCAAGAATAACAAGGATCTGTGTTATCACTACCATATATTGAACAACTAAACTCCAGAGCCACCACCTCCAGCACTCCAGTTTCTACACGCAGTTACACGGTATCTATCCTACAATGTGGGACATGAACAACCACGTGAAGTGTTTTCCAAATGCTGAACAACCAAAACACCAGAGAGTAAGCAAGCCCTGGCTTGGTGACATAACTCAAACGATGTAGCTCGTTAGGGTTTAATCCGACAGTAATGAGATGCTAGTAACACAAATGTAGCAATGTAAAGACGATTTTTGTTCGATGTGAACAGAAGGTATTGCCAGATGCACAGGTTTTCTGAACACTTAAATTCTGGACACCTTCCCTGTGAATCCTCTTTACAGTCTTGCTTTTAACCTGAAAGCAATGGCTGGGAAGCTCCACTAATTGCTTAGTCTTTCAAAAAAAAAAGATAATTTTACAAGACTTTACAACTGTAGGTGAAGAGTAGCTTAAAAGTAACATAAAAGGAACATCATTATAATGCTGGAATATCTGAGAGAGAGGATGTATTAAAGGGTATTTGTTCCTTGGTGAATGTGTTCTTTTAATGTTTTAGATAATGGTGACCTCTCCACGAGGTTCTTAAAATGTAGCAGTAACGATAAAATAATGGTTGAATAAAACTGGACCCTTTCTTGTAGGATTGAAGTATAAGTAATTGTTAACTACAATCATATAACTATCATCATCTAATGATGCTTAGATAGCACTATGAGCTAGAAGCTAGAAAGAAAGGAAAATCTATGATAATCTTCCCTTGAGTATTCAGGGTAGTCCTGCTGGGAATTCTCTCCTCTTAGAGAGGGTCGTGCTCCACTGGGTTACTTTTATTGGCTTACTTTTGACAAGTATCTACCGCTGATGGTCACAGTCCCTTCGAGGACCGATCTTAAACTTAAGTTCATATTTTAATAATAAAATATTACACACATTTACTGTAACAGTTATTCATTTACTAGGGCACAGTGCTGATTGCAATTACACTTCAACGTTCTCTCAGTTCATGGGACTTCAATACATCGGTTTGGTGTGTTTTCACCAGACCTTTTGGAATGAATTATTGCTTTCAGTTTAACATTTTTATCTGCATTCATGAAACGGCTTTAAAATTGTATTCCTTCAAATAAAGTGAGAAATTTTAACAAAGCCTCTCTAGTCTCTTGGGGATTCAACAATTAATGGCTCGTCATGGCTTCTGAAGCTTTTATGCCACATCCAACCTCCTCACCATCCCCAAATTCTAACTGTTCACATACACTCTTTAGCTATCCCTGCTGCAGTCTACATAAGGATTATAAATCGTCTCTGTCTTTGATTCCTTGGTACTTGCTATGTTTTGAATCAGCAGTGTACGCGACAGATTTGGGGTATTAAAAATAGCAGAAAATATAAACTTATGAAAGATTTATGTGTTTTCTAAGGCTACCCATGGAATGAATCTCGCAGCCAAAAGCGAATTGGTTTTACAAAAGCAAAATGCCTGCTAGCTTTACAAACTCCAGTTCTTTCCCAAGTCTTGCTCAGGCAATGTTAGTTGAAGAACTGAAACTGCATTACAAAAAAAAGTCCTCTTTATCCCTAGATCACACAACATATAAAAGGATGAGAAAGATGGGCAAATCAGGTTAGGCAGATGACAAGGACTGGAAAGGTAATTAAGCACATGTTGCCAACTTTCCGCATGGAATAAAAGACAGGGCATCCCAGTGTGAAGGGTTAAAATGAAGAGGATTACAGGTTTATTCAGATCATCTAAGTGCAGGGAGCATCCCATATAATACGGCAGGACCACTCCCCAGCACAACGTGAGTGAGGGAAAGGCAGGGGTGGTCCCGCTGGGTCCTGTGAGATATAACTGAAAAGGTGTCTTGGTATAAGTGACTTCCGTGCAGTCCAAATGCTTAAGGTCAAACCTGTAAGTGCGCTGCAGAAATACGGATGAGACTGGAGCTATACGGCAAAAAAAACCCTAAACAAGTAACCTTCTGTAACATGGAAAAATCAGGAAATAAAGACTTATGTACATCATATTCTTCCTGCAATCCACTATAAATTTATCATAGACATTTATGAAAGTTAATCCTCTTGAAGTATGGGTATTGGTAAATGCTGCATGAACTCAGCAGAGTGCAGCACAGTGGGATTGAAAGGCAGCCTTTAACTGCATAAATTGCTCTATAAATGACCTGAGAGAGGCTGTGCGAAACACGGAGGCAGGAAACCTCTGCAGGTTTCCAGAAGGAAAAACTAAATAAATAAGCCTGTTTTCCTCAGCATGAACATGGGATTTATTCATTTTTACCATAAGCTCTTTCTAAGATATGATTTCAAAACAAATCCCCCTTTATGCTCTGTTGAAAAGGTTTCTTTTACTTCTGGTAAGAGAGGTCTTAGGAATGGAAAGGTTTCTTACAAAAAAACAAACCCACACTATTAAGTACACACTCGAACATATAAACATCTAACTTAAAACTTAATTTCTTTCCCTTGTTTTCTATCATGTATGAATTCCAGACCAAGGTAAACACATTCATTATTGAGCAAGCTTTAACTGATGTTTCTATGCTGAGTCATCTACCTTTTGCAAATACATTGACAGTTGGCCTTTTTTTTTATTCCTCAGAAGCATTCTCAGTCCCAGTTTCTCCTGCATGCTTGAGTTCCTCTGTCAAAACCAGTCCCCTTCTGGGAGTTAACCTCTTTTGCCCATGTCTCCAAAATGTTTCTATTACTTTATTTGTGGTGACCAATTTTTCTTGCACATAAGCATCAATCCGATAGTTCCTTTAAAAGCTATGAAGAAAAGCTTTTCCTTTTCTGAATATTTGGAGTTGGTGTTTATGTCATCTTAGCAACAGATGGTGCTGCAATTTTCATTCACATTTATTTCTCTCCCATAAGAGAGCAATCCCTCGATCCCCCCACGATCTATTGTTTTCTGCATCACTATCTATGTGTAGGCAAAGACTGATGTGCTCGTGAAGGTGCACACCCACCTGTTCTTGTATTATTGGGTATGTTTTTGTACACAACTATTTACCACTCTGATATATTTGTAGCCTAATGGAGTCATCAGAAAAGCATTTAAATGCAATATAAAAGTCTTATTATGTGTAATCATATTGGATTCGAGAGTGAAACCAGTAAGTCCTGCCTTCTACTAAACCCAAAATACCAAAAAGCAATTCATCATGAATTTATCAATAACCTTTAAGAAATAATTTGCACGAAACTGTGGGTGTTTCTTTACATATACACTTTCCTATGATTTTAGCCTCAGATTGCATGTGAATATACAGTTATGACAACAACTAGTTCCTAACTGGTCTGTGGCTTGGAAGAAAGATTTGACTGAAACTGAGCGATGAATGTTTTGGTTAGGATGCATACATTCGGAGGCTTTTTGGAACTAAGTTTATCTTTTACTACATATCAAGGAATGCCATTATTTTTATGTTATTATTTTTACTGCAACAACAGCACTAATAATAAGACCACTCTGCTGAGCTTTAGACACACGGCAAGACTGTCCCAAAGAGCTGCTAAACAATTAGGCACACTGATTAGTTTCAAACCAGTAACTACCTGCCTGAGGTCATTTAGGTGCTGAGCAGAACTGTTGATGGAGCCCAAGCCTGTTATTTCCCATTTCTACATTTTGCATACTTTCATCCTGCCTCTTCTCCGGGGAGAAGCAAACTGAATTCTGACCCTCAGTGTGCACCAGCAGTTTTCGGTGATTAAAGCCTAATGTTTTATTAAAGAGTCCATCAGACATCAACTTCAGAGTTGCTGGAGTTCTACCACAGTAAGGACACTTAAGCATTTTTGTTCCGTTTCTCCGTGGTATCAGCACACACCTCACCCCTGTTTCAGGGGCAGATTATACAGCGCTACACATTGCCCCAAATCCGAAACGTGCTTTCGCAACAGCAGAGACCTTATCCTCCTGCTGCCTCCTTAAATTGCCACTGAAGACGAAAGGACTGACAGCAGCAGCCCCCGGGGTTGTGAGCAGGCCTCCAAAACTTGTTTGCCTGATGAAATGGTCCTGCAAGTTCCTTATTATTCCCAGAGGGGCTAGCTGCAGCTGCCTACCGGCTCTATCATCTCTAAATTACAATTCAAGCCTCTTCTAACTGGCCTGGCACAAACTGCGCACGCTGCTTGGATACAGAAGTGGCATGTGGCTACATTTGGAATTACGGACGTAAAAGAACACGGCTAGTAGTTTAAGGTTGTATAGATACCACCCTCAGGGAACTACTAGTGAGTAGCCAAACTCTGCCCTCTTGGCCAAGTTTGGAGCTATTCTCTTGATGAAGAATATGCTTTACAGTCATCGAAGTTCAAAGTATGACATGGCTGGAAGGTCATGAGGCTAGGGGAAGAGACACTGGTAGGTGGCATTCTCAGCCTCCACCATACTCAAAGTACAGGATACATATCATTAACAGGATACAGATGTTCACCAACAGAAGAAATATACTCCATGCTATCGCACCCTTTAAATCAATGTGGTAACAGAAGCTACCATGGACTGCAGCAGCTCTTTCGCCAAGTAGCAGCAGAACTCTGATACCTGAGCAGGGCTCTCACCAATGCCTGGATGAAATTTATGATGCTGTTCTTGATCTGTACAGCAATAAAATTACATGGGACTTGTCTAAGAGATCACATGTCTCCCCCTGCCATGCTGCCACAGCTGCTGTCAGCAGAAAGACTCACGCCACACACCTTTGATATTAAAGAAGGGAAAAAAAAGTGAGCTGTCAGCAGGATTGACTCACTAGGGGACAGGCTGCCTTGCAATTTACTCCTACCTTTAGCTTGAAAGAGGTAAAATCTATTGACCCTTACAATGGGCTAAAATATATGCTGCTTTCTCAGGAACACTGTCAAGAGGGTATTTTTAGACACATCTGAAACCCACGCTTGCCTTCCAATTCCTGATTATTTCCCTTTTGTTAGGGTTACGAACAGGAAAGTAACCTGAGGTCTTTATTTTCTAAGACACAGTCCTTTAATCCAACACCTAGACACCAGAACAGGCATGTTTTACTAAAACAGGATTTCAGATAGCCTTATTGGGAAGAATAGCATAGCAGAGGTACTCTGATAGGTCTTCATTAGCTGCAGAAGGGATACCATCTATTTTGTTACAAAGTGCTGGACTTTCTCCCATTTAATTCAGTAAAGGATACAGGTAACACAGTATGCGCGTATGTTAGTTTGATGAGACCTCTCTGCAGGACCAAAAGATGTCTGCTGCTAATAGGCAGAGAGCTATTACACTTCATAATCATGTTTTTGTGCTCCATTTGCCCATCGTAATTGGTTCAGTTAATTAGTGCTAGGACACAAGCTTTAATGGCAAATGTTAAAAAAGATAAAGCTGTTTCATGGAAGGGGAACAGCCTTTTCTGAAGCTGAGTATCACCACTGGCTATCTAAAACTGAGGTTAGCTCTACTTTGCAGATAAAAGAAGAAATGGAATTCCACAGTAAGGCATTCACATTTTCTCTGTGTGGTTACAAGGCTGTATACCCAGATCTGAATAAGATTCCTTCACTTTTCCAACCTTAATACAAGTTATAACTAATGCTTGTTTGGGAAGTAGAAAAATTCCTCAGGAACCATGAGGGAATTTCTCAAAATACAGCTTTCTAATAATACGAATAAGTCTACTTTTCTTATATAAAACCAGAAATAAAGGAAACACATAGCATTTGCAAGTGGCTAAAGAGCTGACTTGTTCAGGTATCGCCTACAGGAAGCAGTTCTCATACATTCATATCATGGTGATTAGCATTCTACAACTGGATCATTTCCATCACTCACTGGCAAATCAATTGTTTTCACACCTGCTTGTAACTCATATTTCCCCAAAGGATCTCAGTGATCATATTGTTTTTCCATTTTCCGATGTACTGTCTGACCTTTTCCCTCAAGGCCTTGCACAATTCACTGCAGTCGATCCCTTATTGATTGTTAGTGCTCGCTGACGAAGAAAATCCTCAGAAAAGCATTCATAGAAGAAGAGGCAGGGTTTAAAGCTTGAGTGGCTTGGAGGAACATCTCCCCGGTCTTGTCTTTTCTTGGGATTCTCTGTTCTCTCTGGCCATTCCCTCTTCTACTGTCTCACTTTTGGGACATCACAATCATGACCGAGAGGAACAGTGATGCTAACTTACTGACCATGTGGATGATGAGCCAGTAATGATAAAAAGCCTTTATACCCAACGACTCCTTCAATGCACTGACCTGTGGCGCATTCAACACAAGACCAAGGAGACATCCTTAGAAACCTTGACAATAGGGATAAAACTAGTAAAGATAAGCAGGGATAAAACTGTGAAGCTTTACAGCAGCTTTCTGCTAGACATCTCACCAGTATACCTGAGATGCCAAGAGATTTATGCACAGTCCCAATCAGAAAGGAGGAGGGACTATAGCAGATGATTTAGTAGAGAGAAACAGTTGTCTCTAAATCCTCCTTTCCACCCTATACACACTTGGAAGGGACCTATTTCCAACTGATTCTGGTCTGGACCTGTAAAATGCACACCTTTTAGTGTCTGAAGTGCACCCAGTGAGCTCCCCGAGTGCACTTTCCTTTTTAGTTTCATCCGAACGTAATCCAACCCAGCCACTCCAAGATTGTTCTGCATTGTGAACCAAAGCCTGCTAAGCAGGAATGACTGGAGTATTTAAAAGCACCCAGGCTGCTGCTCATGTCTTGAAATTAACTGAAGAAGATAAAATTCTATCCTCCATACATCACTGACATGTATATTGAATTCATGCCAGTAAGGAAGAGCCAGTGAGCTTGAAACACCCTCCTGCCCTTCCACCTTGCTGCAAAACAGGCCCAGAGAGCCAGCAACCTCAGAGTACAGCAGCACAGAACTGCTATGCCAGGAATTCCAAAATAACTTACTCCTCTTTTTCCATCAGTCAGCCAATCACTTCACAACAGTGTCAACACAGAAATGAAGTTGTTTAAGTAAGAATGGGGGATTGGAAACATCTAATGTAGCTCCTTACTAAAAGGAAGTGGAGATTCCACCAGTCTGTTTTCCTGACTAAGAAAAGCCTTTACAGGCTTTCAGAAATGTGAATAAACCAGAATGGCGAATGTCAGCAGGCTCTGAAGTCATCATGGAGGGCTTCTCCCAACCACTGGCTGCCGACGACTGATGCTGCAAACGTACCAAGAGTGGGGCTGATCGATCTGGAATTTCAAATCGGCTCTTTCTTTACTACAAGCAAAACTCATGCAGGGAACAGAAAGTAAAAGCTCTCTATGTCTTCCTTTTTCTCTGCTCTGAAATTAAAGGAAATAGGAAACATCCTCACTGAATCTCTTCCCCTTTTTCACAAGAATGTGTGGGTATAGATGTGGGGGTGGATGTTTGAGAACAAGGCGTGTTCCTCTACACAACTGTATGCTACGCTAACGTTAGTTTATTGCCTTTCGTGTCTGACAAGATCAAGAAAATAAATTTAATTTTCTGAAGGGTATTGGCTTTATTCGAATAGATGCAAGAGGAATGCAACTCACCATCTGCTAGAACTGCTTCATAGATGTAAGAAAAAGAATCTCCACCATTTTCATTCTGTGGCTCACCTAGGGGAAAGAAAAAAAAAAAAGTAATTTTTTAACAGCATCTACTTGGAAATATCTTGAACTGGTCATCAACTGTGATGACAGTGATGGCTTTCCTACTTGATAGTTTCACAAAATGTTTAGCGTCCATCAGAAATCAACATGGGAAAAAACAAAACAAACAAAAAAAAAAAAAGAGGGAAAATTGAGAAATTAAACAGAGTAAAAAACCAAATGGACAAGCAACCTAAAAGCTTCGAAATCAGGAAATACCATGACATTGATTTCCACTTGCATTTTTTGATAAAATTCTGTGTGGTATTTTAAATATAAAGCTATTTTAAAGCTACAGTTTTGCAGATTAAAAGAAAAATAAAATCCAAGGGCTAGTGGAGAGGAACGATCCTGGAAAGATCTTTTGATGGAATTGTATTTATCCCTTTTCAGTAAGCACTGCTGTGAATGATCTCTTCAATTTACTATAGCAGGTAATAGATGGGGGCTTGAGGACGAAGCAGCATTTCCCTGAAAGTCAATAAAGCAAACAATGGGAGAGGAGTTGGGCAAAGGAAAGAGAATAGAAACATGCACAGGAAAGTGAGAAAGGGAAAATGAATACAGCTATTTGACTTTGGAAGACAAGACAACCGTGCAGAGCTGTGTTTGAAAATACAGTAAATCTGGCTACAGAATTCCCAGTATTGGGGCAAAGAAAACAATGGCCACATTCCATAAAGTACTGGTCAAGTATTAAAAAAAGCTCTGTCAGTTCTGATCTGTTGAATTGATGTTGATGGCTTAACTACCAGGAGACTTTCTGCCATGCTATGCAGTATCTGTCTATGCCACTCTTTCTTTATGCTGGATGAAGGCATCAGTTGTTTTTCCACATCTGATGTAACATTGACATAAAAGATGCAAGGCCTGCGTGAACTCCGTATTGTGAGATCCACCAACTCAACAAACACGCTGTTGTACAGCATCTGTGGGCTCCTGATCAGGATCCCATATATTATGCTGGGTACTCCAGAAGGGAATAACCAATCTTACTACATGGGACCAAGACTGACAAATAAGAGTCACTGAGTAAAAACACCCTGAAGAGGGGTCTGGGCAAGCGATTGTTTTACAATGACTTTATTAATGTTGCCTAAAACCAAACACTCAAAAGCAGCTTTCTCCTTTGTAGCATATTGTTGATTATTTCCACTAAATTGACCTGTACTGTGGGCAGTGCACAAGTCAGACCTACTCTGGCACTGGTGTGTGGTTTTCTACTTAAAAGATATTGTTTACCATATCCTGATTCAGTTATTCTTGTAATAACAGGACTCTGGTGAATGAGGAGAGGATTCCAGTGAGAGAAGGGACAGGGATGTTAGCTGCTCTAGAGAATTTAGGCAATTCCAGGTTCCCATCCTGAAGTTTTCAGACAAAAAGCTGGAAGGCTTTTAAAATATGCTTTTCAGAAGTGCTCATTAGTTTTGCATTGCACTTTTCTGTGAAAGACCTTGGAGCTGACCTGCAGACATCTGAGCAGTCATAATGGCCTCTGAAATTAAAGGGAGTTTGAATATGGATGTAAAATATATTCCATACTGCTAAGCGTTATGAAAAGTAACATCTTAAAGTGGTATCAGAAGGGATTGCTAAATAGTAGTATGTAAAATGATGATAAAATAGGTTTTGGAAGCACTCAAAACAGAAGGGAGTTCTACAGGCATGGGCATTAGGAAATTAATAATTCTGTTTTCTCAACAGGATTTAAGGGCATTCAATACTTGACTAATGCAACCACAACTCAAGCACAAACCAAAGTATCACGGACCAGCTAATTAACTGAGCACTACGTATCCTGGGCACTAATCAGGGCAGGTTCTCAGTAGGGCAGTGGGGGTGGCGGGGCAGGAAGAATGCACTTACACAATTAAAGTCAATCAATGCTATGACAAGGGTCCTAACTAAAGTTTAATAAGCTACTTTGTACCTGTGACTTTTTGACTTTTGAACACCTGTGTAACTGTACTAACGTTTTTTGAACCAAGGTCTGTCTACAGAGTCATTTAGATAGGTACAGAGAGACCCTACCTAGAGCAAGTTCTGATTCTGTAGTAATAATATTAAAAAAGAATTGCTCTTTTTGCTAACCTAATATTTATTTTTTATTTTTTCAGTGTGAACTGAAATAGGTGCTACACTTCATTTTTTTTTTTTCAGGAATAGGTGTTAACACTTTTTTATCTGGAAAAAAAGATCCTTATTTTATCCTATTTCCAAGAAGCTGACACTAACTTACAGAAATACATCATGGTGAAATTACAAATAGCAATCTTGTTATATCAACACTTGAGTGCCAAAAAATCCACAAAGAATTAATTTCCATTCCAATAATAACAACTTTTCAGTAACTGGCAATCCCAGTGCAAACCTTACTAGAGTCAGTAATACAAAATACGAAGGACGTGTAAGACTATACAGATTCACACATCCATTTTACAGTTGTAGCTGCAAAATAACTGCCAGAAATACTAAACTTACATTATTTGTAAGCTTTAGAAATAACCTCACAACTCCAACCAAATACTGACTGATAACTGCTGTGCCATAAACAAGACATAAATTTAGATGGTGTCTTCCTGCAACCTTGAAAGAGCAGACTACTGCTAATAAATCCATTAATTGATTTAAAATATATAAACAACAGTAAAGTCACAGTACACTGCTGTAAATTAGTACATGCTGTTGCAGTAATGCTTATGTTGTAGTCATTGGACTTTTGTTATTAATAAAACTTTTTATGAGCTTGTCCTAAATG
>JAAGNO010030947.1:0-18938 GCA_033439905.1 Ceryle rudis
AACAACAACAACAACAAAAAAAACCCAAAACCCCCACAAAACACCCCCCCCCCCCCAAAAAAAAAAAAAAAACAACAAAAAAAACCCAAAAAACCAACAAACCCAATGCACATGGCCTGTAGAGAAAACAAAAAACCCAATGCTAGGGCAGTGTACAGAAGTCTGTATTTTTACTGTCAAGAAGCATCTCTTCTTTGGGTAAATAAGAGGACAAAAATCTAAGCCCAGCAGCCCCTAGGAAATCTGACTTCAATTGATAAAGACATAATGCAAGTGTGGGAAAAGGTTGTATGAAATGGTATTTGTGTGGCAGGAGGGTATATTTTCCATTAGTTCATTTGTTGGATGTGTTCTTTACCCTAATACCAAGGGAACTCTGCTCAAGTCAGCAAGTCCCTGCTAGCTGCCGATGTAACCCTCCCATGACCCAGCAAGGACACGCTTCCATTTATGGCAGCAGGGTTGTTTTCTCCACTGCCTACCTGAATGATGAGATGTTTTCTTAATTTCCACCTCCTTTTCATTTTCTTGTGTAGAACCAGAAATGAAGCCAGTAATTTTATGTTCCTTTTTTTTCTCTTTTCAAAGACCATTCAGAAATCTTTTGCTGGCATTCACCTACACACTCCACACCTGCTTCTACCTGCTTCTATCTCTCCACACACAGGATTGTCTCCTCTTCCACCCTTCCAGATGTTCCTTGGTACTGTCACACCCACCTCCACCAGGAATTTGTCATGGACTTGTGCATTTCCAGCAAAATGATACTTGGTGTAGAAAGCTTTAGTAGATGCCCAGGATCTACCTTAACATTCATTTACCTCCAATTAAAGCAATATTGTGAGTGCTGCTGTGGTACAACCAGCATTCCCTTTGGGGGCTTCACAACAAAGCCACTATAGTTCATTGCTGGCTTCCTCAGAAGCCACTGGTACCTCAAGCATGGTTTCCACCCTGGAGCTCTCAATCACTAGCTGGTCATGCTGGCACAGGAGGTACTGGGGTTTCTGCACTCACAGCTATTAGGAGGGCAAGCACCTATGTAACCCCACAGCCTCTTGTCCCCAGTAGCAGGTCAGGATCTCTGGAGAGCTCCTGCCACTTGCCTGTGGGCCTTTCCCAGCTGATCGTTCTCTTCAGCTTGCCAAGGGATGCTGCATACCAGGGAAACTGGCATCTCACCCTTACAGTTGTAAAGGTTTGCTGCTACAAAGGCTGTGCAAGATGATGCACACATTTTATATAACAGATTGTCTTTGCCCATGACATTTTTGCTATACCCAAACCACCAAATAACAGATGGTAATAACAAAACCTTGTGCAAATGAAGAAATCAGCTGATGTCGTAAAAGTAGTGGTCCATAATAGGACCACGGATAATGAGACCACGAAGAGAGCATGAGTTGATTAACGCTTCAGATTTCATCATACTCGGTGCATCATTATACCTAACACTTCATCTAACCCATTTAGGACCATTGCTGATAGTATACTGGCCACACTGCTTGGGATCAGTTTCTCTTATTAGGCATTTTTTTCCCCTTACTGGTTAATTCAAAGTCTGTTTCTGGTCACTACTGTAGCAGGAACTCCAATTCCTTTGCCCTGCTGCAGTTACAGTTTAGATGTCCTACCTTCCTAACACTGCCTTCTGCTTTCGAGGGAATACAATGTTTTTGTCCTAGGTTATGATGCAGAGTTGTACTGCGATGCTTGATACAGGAATGCTGCCTTCTAAAGTTGAAAAGGGCTACATAAATAATTCAGCATGAAGAGAACAGAGTGCCCTGAAATCTATCATACATTACAGTTATTGTTGTATGGAAATCAAGCAAACAACAACAACAAACAAACAATGCAAACAAAAATAAAAATCTGCAGAACACCACCTTCCTAGTTGGGAAACACGTGCCATGATCTGTCTACCTTAACACAGAAGCTTCTAAAGAATTACATGGTCCAAATTAAAAATGGATTAATTTTTCATAGCATGAAAATCCTTTAGATTTAACAGTTTTCCTTTTTCATTATCTAGAGGAAAGACAAAGGCTCCCCTCAATTCTCCTTTAATCTGGCACTCCAGTTCTCCATCCTCCCTGGTACAAATGGATGGGGAGTGAGCTGAAAGCCCAGGAAATGAGGAAGGGAAAAAATTACTTTCTCCAAGAGCTGGCACCACACCACAGTCTGAGGATCATCCTGTAAATGAGCATGAAATGTCTCTCCTTCTACTCAGTCTTTCATAGATTTGCCACTAAAATTAATTTTACTTACAGCACATGGAATAGGTACTAAGAGGGAAGGACAAACATTTGGTATGCAAAGAGTTTCTGCATAAAATCCGAGATATCTCTTGGGAGAAAAAGCCCATTTGGCACACTCTCACCTCCAGCCTCCCACTCTCATGTGAGTAAATAACACGCACATCTGTGGCTGGACAGACTGGCTCAATAATTCATTCTTGTCCAAGTCAAAAAGGCAGAAGTACTCTAGATTAGTTCTAAACTAAGCAGAATTAAAATTCGGTATCCTTTATATTTCAATCTACCCATGTTTTTATGGTCTTGGTACAGAAAGGAGATAGAAGACATTAAAACACACAGCTAAGAACATCAGAAGTTATTTCCCCTCTTGTGGTAAGGGAAGATTATTTACATCCAGTATGCCAACTGCTGAGGGTGTTGACAAAGAGATTCAATAATTAGATCTACTTCTACAGGGTGTAGAAGTAATGATTTCTTGTTGATATCCTACTTCTTATATTGACAGTATTAGCTTATATTTTCCAGTGGTCAGCTAATGGTTTCTGATGCAACCTTCTCACTCATGATATGAGCTATTATCCAGTGAAGCAGCCAAAATTGAATTGTTTCCATGAAAAATCCTGCCCACATCTGAGATTACACATCACAGCTGGAACTGTGACTTTATAACTACTAAACAGCAGAGTCAGCCAAAGTGGTTAGAAGTTCAGCAGTGTGGTCTCTGTTCTCACAGCCATACCTCTACTAAGGCCAGGGCTTTGCAGTGCCACAGGAGATGCTGGCTGTGCATCCTGCAGGCCCTCCAGAAAAGTGGGCCCTGCCAAGGTGCACAGCTGGTTTAACAGAGCCCCTCCACCATCTTAGTGGGATTAGGGGATAATCCTTTTCCTGAGGGGTCACAGTTCATTTTTCCATCAAAGACACATTGCTGTCAGGCACAGATGCTGGATTACCAACTGTCTGCATCATACAGCCTGCAAGACTGGATAAAACATGTATCAGAAATGATAACAACCCCCAAAACAAAGGCATAACCTAAAAAGGGTCAGTCTATACCCAGCCAGTTCTTCCTGGCAGTTCAGTTTAACAGCCCCCAAGCTTGCAAAACCTCTACTCCACTGGTAGGACTGGCTGCGGCTGTTTCATTTAAACATGAAAGGATGAAGAAGTAAATCCCATTTGGTTCACTGGAAATCCACGTGTGGAAAGCTGCAGCTCTTATCAGTGAGGGGTTTTCCCCAGGATGAGCTGTTAGCCATGACAGGAGGTAGAGCTCATTGATGGAAGTAGAAAGGAGAATCAGGGAAAAAAAGGGAGAGACTTTTAGTAAACCTCAAGAGTTAGCTGTATGAAAGAATGATCAATATTACCATATCTGTGAAAATAACAGTAGTCTTTAAATGTGCTCTGACTAAATTGTTCCTTAAAGTTTGTCCTGAGTTAGGCAAGGGCATTCTAGTTCGCTGATCACGTAGGGCGTGGTAGGATGATACAAACCACTTGAGAAAATCAACACTCTGCAACATCTCAAGTTGTGTACCTCCAAGAGAATTGTGTTAGGTTTTGGTTTGGTTTTTTTTTTTTTCCTCCTACAGGAAGGATGGGGAACAGAGACCATACTCTCCATTCATTGTTCTGATGCAAGAGCAATCCAGACTGAAGCCAAAGGACCTCATACAGTCTGACATGTTCCTGTGATCTTCACAGCTATTCTAATTTTTATATAAATAATTCTAATAATATTCGTAATAATTCTATATTACTGTCCTCTATGCAACAGCTACTACTGCAGTATTACTTCTATAGCTATCTTGCTATAGAAGATCTAGCGCTACCTTACTATCTCCTTCCATACAAAATATACAGCTTAGCACTTCTCCAGCCCTCTTTGTTTCATCTTCTGAGAGGGGCATAGTACCAGAAAAACCAAGAGCAAAATCAGAAGTGGTGCTTTACTGTGTTAATAAGGATGATTTGGCAGCGAGTGTTACACACCCTTCCCTCTCCTCTCTAGTCCAATCACAATAGGTTTCATCACAGGATGTCAGTAACAGTAAAAATTCCTACCCACCCCCAAAAAAGGACTTTTGCGTTCTCCCTCTCTGAAGGTGGTCTTCCACTAGGGCTAACTCCATCTGCATGTCCTGCACAGCCACATCACTGAATCTGGCATCCTGGCTAACAATGAGTAAGATAAAGGCATTCACAGTAATTTTTGGGGCAACTCTACAACATGTTTTCCTTACAGCCACATCAGGGCCAGTGTGGCAGCAGCACATAGTTGTGCTGCAGTGCCCCCCCCCCAGCATTGCTCTAGACTGGTACACCACATGCCCTGCCCTGGCTTCTGCTGCCATTCATGGGCACATATGTGCCCTTGCCCCGGCCACATGCAAAGCCGCTTCTGCAGCACTCCCTCTTGGGTTCCCTCATCACACTGAGTGAGCACCTAAGATTCAGTGTAAAATGTCAACCTCCACACAGGGAGGCGGCAGCAAGGAAGCTACGTCTCTGTGATACATAAGAACAAGGAGAATATGTGTCCTTGGCTAGGTATTTGCTTTCTCCATACCTTTTTAAATTAGGAGATAAATGTCAGCCTGCATCTACTACTAAAGGTAAGGAAAAAACCTAAGTGCTTTCTGCTACATACCCGATTGATTATAAACCACAGGCTGCTAGCAATGGTGACTCATTGCCTTGAAATGATTGTCCAGAAAAGTCAAATAGAGGGGTTAATCTCTGGCCCTAAGCACCTGACTTCCTCATCATCTTCTCTAATGAAATGCCCCCACTGAAAGTAACATTTTCCACTGAAGTGACCAGGATTTTTCAGACACCTCATCCACACCTTAAAAACCAGTATCCTCAGCAAAGAGGTGCTTTGGAAATTTATACTGCCTTGCAAGGTGTGAGCACATTAAACAGCAGTGAGAAATGCAGAGGACAGAGTGCATCAGCTGTCTTGGAGGTAGGATACAGGGGAGGTGGGATACTCTCCTCTTCTGAAAGTAGGTACCAAAACTCCTGGAGTTGTCACCAAAAATCAACTACTTTCCAGCATGTTGTGGAGGATCCCCTTTTATCTTCTTATTCAAAACAGTATCTAGAGAGCTGTCCCTGTGATTTGTAAAATACCTCAGTGCTTATGATACCTTCTGTCTCCCCCTCTATCTCACACATTAGTTCACGGATTTGATTACGTGCCCCCCTGTGTCAAGACAAACTCCCATTTCCATTTTCTTCTCCTGAACATAACTATTCCCTTCCTGACATCACCTGACCTCAACAACAACAACAACAAAAAAGCAGCTAAAACCACAGGAGAAAGCACACTTACACAAATGGCCTGAGAAGTTCCCAGGGGCTGTTTGCTATAAATCCGTGCCCTGAAGTAAGGCAGCTCTTTTCCCAGACTTTCATTCCCTGGACAAGCAGGCCAGCTAGTGCCTATCCCACTTCCTGATTGATACAGGTTTCCCAGTCTGACAGGAGCTCCCACAGCTCAAGCAGTCACCCTGGAACAGGTCCTTCCTCACTGCTAATAGCATTAAGCTGATCTATAAAAAAAGAGATCAGCCTCTGTTTTGAAAAGATGAGACCGCAAATGCAACAACAGTTACAGCCAAGTCACATTACAGTTATTAATTTATTTTACACCCTAGCCTTTATTCTGAATTGTTTTTTGTTTCTGCCCAGGAAGCGCCAGATCTTCTCCACTCCTCTGAACAAGGACCAGCTCTAGCCTCCACCGTTACAATGGACACACATCTGGCAAGGGAGAGACAGCACCCAACAACACTCATTTCCTAACGCTGTTTTTCAGGTCTCATTGTAACACCAAACAAATTCTTCCACACTCAAATACAAGAGCAGACCACACTCAGGAACTCCTAGGAGTCATTTATCAGGCACAAGGGTGAGACAGAAACAAGCCTGCTTAGTATTACTCTTACACATTTTATACACCTCCCTAGTTTTAGGAAGGCCTCAACCTCCACCTCCTTTCTTACAGACACATAAAAAGATAGGAGTAGCTTTCTGTACAAACACAAACCCCACTATAAATAAACTCTTTACCACTCATAAATACAGAGGAAAATAACTCAGGGAAGATTTCCTCCAACAGTGCCCCTGAATAAAATGAACAGTAGTACTTTACCAAATTATTCCAGCAGCTTCCATCCACTCCTCCAGCAGACAAAGAACTTCAGAAACTTCAGTCCAACCCAAGCACCCCTAACTCCTGTCTCCATTTAAAAACAGACCAGCAGCTCCTCTCTCTTCAAATCCCCTCTTCTGCTAATAAGCATCATCTGAGTGAGCCTCCTGCCCCAAACAGTCAGCAACTGCAGTAATTACACCGGGGCTTCTACCCTCCCATGTCGATTTGTGGGTCTGAATATTCCCTTGTTTTTACTTTGGGCTGCTGCATATATAGTGCACCCCAAAATATTTTCAGACAACTTTTATAATACTTGGAGTGCACCATATACTACTAATCCCCTGAATCATGTGATTACAAAAAATAATCCTCAAAATATATTAAATTAGATGCTTCCAGCAATCACAGTGCCGAAGTTTGAAAATAAAACCCCTTTTGACTAAAACCTCAGAATTTAAATAAATGCAGCCAAAGAGTACAAAATACTTTAAATTTTATTATTTTGCAACAATCTCATGATTTTTATTTTATTTTACTCTAAAGACTCAAATCCTGTTATTTTCTTTTAATGGCTGCAGGCTTCAACAACAGATTACACAACAGGCATTTTAAGAAGCAAATCTAGAGTTTGAGTGGCAAGCCTCCAACACAATATGCATACCCCAGGTGGCTGAAAGCCAGCACTTGTAAAGGGACTTGCTGACATCAGGATGTCCCCCCCTGCAGAGAGCAGCCTGGACAAGCGGGATTCCTTTCGAGACCTCAAGCAATTCAGGCGTTGAATCCATCAAGCTACCATATGTCAGAAGCAATACACCATTTAATTTTGTCTCCATGCCACGAGTTCACTTCATTTTTAACTCCCCATTAAATGCCCACTCTTTCCCTTCAGCAATGATTTGCACCATTTTTTTTAACCCTTAAATCCTTCATTCTCCTGGATAAGGAGCCATTAAGAGTGTCCGATATGTTCTGAGAGCTGTCTTGTTCTTCCAGGGCTGCTTTCTTAATTCTTCCCATATCTTCAGGGGCTTTGTTAGTTCATAATCCTGCCTCCTTTGGTTTCTTCTTCATCCTCTCTGCTACATCCACAGGGTTATCTTCCCTTGGCTCAGACTCTTCTCTAAGAGAAAACTTCTGTTAGCATGGATTTGATGTCTTCATTATAACCCAGTCAGCAGGTCAGTTCAAGGTCTCTGGTAGCCTTGTACCAGCAACCCAAGAGCTGGAATGCATTCCCTCTCCAGTGGCAGACCTGTGGAGAACCAGGGTTGATTGCTGTTTTGTCACAGTCCTTAATGGCAGCTATTGGTTTCAGCAACCTCAGGTAGACACTGGCTTGGCTTATATATAAGATTGAAAGTTGCAGGTTGGAGCTGGTGGCAACAATGAGCATCTCACCAGTTTTGTGAAATTCACCTGTGCTCAGTGCATGAAAGGCTTCCCTTTCCTTTTCAATGGCTTGTTTCATCATCTTGTAAGCTCTCTTCAGGTTGTTGTCTCCTATTTTCTGAAGATCTTCTTCATCCAGTCTTTCATTTTCAGTATTGAGTTAACTGTCCTCACTCTTTGATTCTCCACAGGACTGGTGAGTCTGTTTACCTGTTTTCACATTTAAACAAGAACATCTTTTATGTACCACAAGCAACATGAAGGCAGTAATGGCTGGATAAGAATTTTGTTTCAGACATGCTTCAGTCAAGTATTTTCCCTTACCACTGAAAAATTAAACTAAAGAGCTTGCCCTGACAATAACAGATGCCTATGGGGAATACAGAGACCAAACCAAATGTGCAGCACAGTTGCATGGGGTATCCTTAATTATTAAGACACTTGCCAAAATGTTTTAAAACTAATTTTTCCGAAAGTTTATATGTTTGCTTCTCAGCTTTATAGCTCCAAAGTTCATTGCAGGAACAATTTAGCTGCATCCAAGAGAGCCAAGAAATCTTGACACACAGAAAAATCTTATGCTTACTGAAAAGATTCTCAAGCTGTGTCCTTGAACATCCTTCCTTAACCGTCATACTGATTTGGGGCTGCTGAGCCTCTGTTTTAGTTGGAGCCCCTGTCCAATGTTTGGTGCTAAAGGCAGACAACTATTCTGCTCTCATACGGTTCACAAAGTTTTTTAATGCTTCTTTTCAGGTAAAAATCTTGTTTGTCTGTTTGTTTTTTCCATTGTTCCTAAACCCCAGCTGTTTACTCTTTTCACTTTCCATAGTTTACTATCTTATTCATGCTATGAACATTCCTTTTACCCTTGTTTCTTACCTTCTTGATGTGCTTCTTCCCTTTTCTGAAACACAAAGTTCTGGAATCTTATTCCAGAAACCTCCATGTTTTACTTCACACAGAATCACAGAATCATTAAGGTTGGAAAAGACCTCCAAAATCATCAAGTCCGACCACCTACCTATCATGAGCACTAAACCATATCCTGAAGTGCCATGTCTACCCATTTTTTGAGCACCTCCAGGGATGGTGACTTCCTGGGCAGTCTGTTCCAATGCCTCACCACTTTTTCAGCATAGAAATTTTTCATAATGTCTAATCTAAACCTTCCCTGTCACAGCTTAAGCCCATTACCTCTCACCCTATCTCTAGTTACTTGGAGGAAGACACCAACACCCACCTCACTTTCAGGTAGTTGTAGAGAGCAATAAGGTCTCCTCTCAGCCTCCTCTTCTCCAGACTAAAACATCCCCCACATCACTGGCTTATACATTAAGTCCATACACCTACGGACTTGAGAGAAACGCGGCTACATTGCTTTTGTGTATTTCAGTCCTTGAACCCGGCTTTCTAGTTTTGCTAACAAGTCAACTTAGAATTATGTTTGCACAATCTCTGCAATATCGATCAGTGTACGGGTAGCAAAAAACCTGCCACATCTGCACAACCCAAACAGGATACAGTTCACCTACATAAACTAAATGTACTTTTTTGTACATCTCTCGCTGAAGAAAGCAGTCCATTGCTGGCACTGTTTTGATGACAATATTGCCATCTAGTGAGGGAAAAGGCTCACTGTGCTATTTCCATTCTCTTACAGGTACAGTGAAGAAGATTTTAGATATATCTGTTGAAATGGTTGCATGAAAAGTGTACTACAGGAAACAAAATCTCTTCTCATGAGGCTACTTTTTTTTTTTTTTTCTTCTTCTTAATAAAGGCAAGATGTTAACAGACTTTTCAGCAACGCCTGGATATTCAATTTGCATGGGAAGATTTTATTATCTCTTCTAGATTTGCCAACTAGACATATATATTAAAAAAATAATGTAAATAGACTTTTTCTTATGGACTATTTTTCAATAAACACTACAATTTTTTTTTCCTGGTTTCTCTTTAACAAGGTATCAGACAACAGATTACAATTAAACAGATAAAACCAGGTTTCAAAGTTGATTTTGTTTCTGGGTTTTGTTGACTCCAAGAAGGGCTGACAGACACTCTGTCTGCCGGTTAAGTACTATTTTTAATCCTTATGTTAGGATCATGAGCTGGGAAATCAAAGAAAATATGAAGTACACATTTACATACGCAGGCAAACATTCCTGGGCTAACATATCTAAAGAAATCTTGGATCACGGTTGAAAGACTTCAACTTCCATGCAGATAAAAATGTCCAGGCAGAAGAAAAGAATATGTCTGCAAGAAGAATGGAGGTAGAGATGCCTTAATTAACTCTTAAGACCTCAAATAAGTGAGATGCTTCTCTTTTATATAACACCTTCGCACTGCTGCATCTTAAATAGTACAGGAAACACCAGAGTCAGCACAGGGAGGAGGGGAGTGGGCACCTTGCTAACACGTAAGGCCAGTACAGTTACAACACAGGGGTGTGCCTTTATATTTTTCACTCTCAAGACCCAATCTGCTCCAAAAGATCAGATTGGTGAGATTATGTTTAGATTAGGCTAAAAAACTTCAATATTACAGTAAGAGAGGTACTCACAGAGGAGAGATGCAAATGTGAGAGACAAAGATGTGCTGAAACTCTACGTCTAACTCCAGTGGCAGAGAAATGGGTCTGGAGGCTCACCTCCCTCCTCAGCTCTGGGGGAGCCTGCTCACACCCCTCTGGCCAGTGTGGCCTGGGGAACAATGGTGATAAGGCATGAATGTGAACCTAAACCCTGTGGGGGAATAAAATGCCTGTAACTGTTCTGGGACAAAACTAGTAATGCTAAGAGCAAGTGAGCAATGCCAAAACTTGCTTGAGAGAATAATCAGGTGGATTTAAAAGTAACCTGGAGACTTCTGAAGAAAGGTGTCAGCTTGAAAAGAAGCATAAAAGAAGAATGGTCATTTGGCAGCTGTGAGAAGTGGGATTAGAGCAGGGGTTGGGAGGCTGGCATGTGGGCACTGCCACCTCTGCAAGCTGCCCCTACAGCGCTGTGAGCATCCCACCTCCTGAGACCTCAACAGTGGGAAATGTTAGGGGCACACCTGTGACCCACACTGTCATGGGGGTGCATGGAACCATGAATACATGTTCAGGTATGCGCTTGGGATGAGCTGCAGAGAAGTGCTCAGAAATTCATGGGCGTTTATTAGCGGCTTGTGTCTGGTATTGGGGTTTATCTATTGCCCTGCTCATTCTGATCCCAAAAGTTTAGTTCACTGATTGCCAGTTACTTGTTAATAAATCAATAGGCCCCTTTAAGCCTGATTTAAAACATGTGAGTTGACTCGCTCTTCTCTGAGACAGCAATACCACCAGCATTCACCATGGTAGATCTGTGAAGCTCCTTTGGACACTTGACTCTTCCGACATAGGGGCTTATGGCATCTTCCCAGATGTAACGATTGCTCTGCATGTTAGGACATCTTCAAGTTCATTGTTACAGCATCTACACCCCACAATAGCTCCATGAAAGCAATGGGTACCAAGAAATGCCTGAAATAAACTTCTGGCAAATACATACAAATTTGTCACTCAAGATCTGCTCTTTTAGTTTGACAAACTGTAAGAAGGATCCCCTGACAGAATTACGACTTCATAACTCACAGCTGTTATTTATGCTCTATAAAATGTCACCAACATCTGCTACCATATCTAAATGCGGTACTGAAATGTGATTTTAAGCTCAGATGTAAACAAACAAAAATTGTTTCCAAACAATGGCATACAAGGCAATAAAGCTGAAATAACCTTGAGTATTTAAAAATTGAAAAGGGTTTCAATCAGTTGAACTCTTAGAGGTTGAGATGCGTAAGAGAATAGAAAACTTCAGTTTTCCAAATGTAATTCTTATGTGTCTAACTAAATTCAACGTTTTCAAGTGTTGTTTGTATTTTCATCTGCTTCTATGTCATGTTGGCTTTCCTGGTCCTTTTGCACTTTAATATTCACAGAAAGACAGGTGGCCCTTCTTATAGTGCCTTAGGATCTGTGACCTCTCTCACTTCAGAACTGCCACAGGCACATTGACAGTCACATGCACAAAGGGATACCCTGGGACACTGAACCAGACCTGCAGGCTCCTGTCATGTAGTGCTCAGGCTAGCAGCCACCCGGAGCTGGCTGGCAAGCAGAACATACACACTTGCCTTGGGGCAGCCAGTGACTCCAACTGTTCTTCCCAGCATCTGGAAATAGCTTTAATCAGTGAAAAAACAACAGTTCTTGCAATCAAACACCTAAAATTTAGAAACACTTCGTGAAACACTTTGAGAAATGTAATTACTGCCACAAGGGATGCTAATCCAAATGTGCACTTCCAAATACGTAGTCTGATTCTTACTGTCTGTAATGGATCTCCACTCCTCATCTTTTGTTTCCTTCAGTACCAAGATGTAACTCTAACATGGCTCACCTAGAGAAAAGGAACGTGTTCTAGTCTCCCAAATTCTAGTAAGACATTCACTTCCTGGGCATTTCTGAAAGGACACCTTGAAAAGAAATCAGAAAGGTATGCTGGAGAAAGCATTGGAAGGCCAAAGCATGGACGGTCAAGCATTGGGCCACTGTGTCCCTTCTTTGGGGCGTACTGACAGCCAGTCTCCTAGAAGTAAATTTTACTGGAATAAGCAATGATGACGACTTTTTCCAAATGTGCAACTCTGTCCACATACCCCAAAGGCATGGGCTGGTGCCAGAGAAGCCAGGGTCCAGAGGTCAGTAGCCATCAGAATTGTCCTGTTATCCCTGAAGTTACGTGAGCACTGAGTCATATAGGATGGAGATAGCGCCAAATGTCATCGAGATCTTGCTAGTGCTAAATAAGATGAACGGGAAGGTTTTCTCTGCATCTGGCAGATGGAAAAACTCCCAAGGGGAGGGTAGCCAGGAAGCCTCTCACAGAATATGAATACTAGTTAACTTTCTACTCTGAAACAGACCCTCTTCCACTGATATTTGGAGGTGCCAAAAGACTACAATTACAAAACTTCCCCAGCACGACAGTTTTACTTTGGCACAGACAACCTATCAGCAGAATCAAGGAAGTCAGCATTGCTAGATGACCTTTAAAAAGTAAGGTCTTGTAAACAGTAAATTTTCTGAGAAAAATCCTGAAAGATCGCTACAGATGGCTTACTGCCCTGAGAACCTGTTTGGAGAAGCACAATTTGAAAGTGCCCAGGAGCTGACAAATTCACCTCTAGATGGCCTAATGTGTCCACAGACCTTGGAGCTGTCAGACGTGCTGAGACTGTTTGTCCCCTTCCCAGGCTCTAGCTCCCGAGGCTGGCTGACACAGTATTGTACCAAACAGCTCTCACTGAAGAGAGCCAGAAGCAGCTGGATTTCATCAAATGGCACTAGCTGGGGCTAACAGGGTAGCATTTATAAGTAATGCTTGGGATTAAGGAATGGAATAAAATACCTTCCACTCCATGGACTGTTCCAAGGACTTGAGGGGAACGTTTGATGAGAGTGACAGCATTTCAGGCAGCTCCAAGAAAGCTCAGGAGTCTCAAGATAGACAAGCAATGATCACCAAAAAACAAAACAACTTGCAGGGGTAATTGAGAGAAGACTGAAGAACCTCTGCATTCAGTGCTACATTCAAGGGTCGGCAGAGAGTTTGAAACCAAGGCAGCCAATACTATAAATGATTTAATGACAGCTGTCTGATAAGCAAAATCTACAGATACACAAGGAAGCACTTCAAGACTACTAGTAAGGCAGGCTAAAGCCGCACGAATTAACTGCAGACAAGAGGCTGACCCAAGATCTAACAAGCAAAGTGAAGTCCTGGGAGCTTCAAGGAAAGAAGGCAAAAAATGGTCCAAGAGGAAAAAAAAAAATAGGGACAGACAGAGAAGGGCAACACCATCTGCTGCAGTTTTTAGCTGCATGGTGGGTGGGTGCACATTTCAGACCTAAAGGACTGACCTCATTAGTACAGGAGACAAAAGATTACCTGGCTTCGGTGCTTGCACACAGATACCAGTACAGTGCAACTGTACATTTAGACAAAGCACTTGGAGTAGAGTTATTAATGTTTTTAAATGACACAAAGGACACTGAACTCACAGAAAAGGTGGTAGTTATGTATAAAAGCTTTTACATTTCAGAAGGAAGCCCAGACCAGCTCACATTACAATTTATCAGTGGTTGCTTCTTACCAGTGTTAAGACTGGAACAAACTGGTGTTTGACATTTATTTCCAGAGCAGATCACTACCCATGTGAAATCTGCAAGTGACACCAACTATGGTTCCTCATCCCTCCCATAAGAGAGGACATGGAGCCCAAGACTGCTATAGGAGATCCCGTATTACTCAAGTCCTCTCAAGCCCTCAGGACCTATTCAAGTCTTGTCCATCTAGAAAAGCTTCGCAGAGATTATTTTTTTGATAATTGCTATCTACTAGCCCTCTCTCAGGCTGCAACCCTGGGAAGTGAGGCACTCACTTCTCTAGGGTAAAAGAACAGAAAAAGGCATCTTGGATATTTTCTGTCTATCACAGTTTGCAATTATTTTAAAAACTGTGTGTCTTATTAGCACCTGCTCTCTCAATTCATGAGAAGTTACAGACTGCCAGGAAGATTAGAACTAAAAAGCTGTTGATGTAATAGAAGACTTTCATTTACGTAATTGAAGTTGTATATTCTAAAGGCCAAGGGAATCGATAATGCTGAACTGATAACTAAGATTTCTCAATCCTTTAAAGCCTTAAATCTATACAGCAGATAGAAGCCTTAGATTTCCCAGCACTTAATATCATTTTAATAGCTTAATTGTTAACTCAATTAATTACCTCATGTTTGGTGGCCAATATGTTTGCCAGATTCATGCCTATAAATGATTTGTAGGAGTCCAAATACTGGTCTCTCTACATTGCAACCTCAAAGGAATAACAAGGACCTCTGCAAATGTACAGAGCAGCCTCCACAGACAGCGAAGTTGAAGCTGGGATGCTAACCCCTGGACATCTTTATCTGGCACCCAAGATAGACCAGGCTTCTGAAGATCCATCACTTCCTTCAGCTGAACCTGGGGAGACAGTTTAATACGGACAAATCACACTGTTGCACCCTGAGTCAAATGATGTTTTGCTTTGCCATTTAACTGCCAAATGGGCTTAACGTAGAACTACAGCAAAAGAACTATTAGAAGAAAATTAAATGAGGTGTTTCTATGCTTTGTCAGGGTAATCAGTCCTTCACTGCTTTACCTTGCATTTTCTCCAGCTCCTCTGCTCGTAACTGCCTTCAGCTCAGCCCTCTTACACCACTATGCCACACAAAATTTCTTTTTATTCTACCTACATCACATATCACACCTGAATGTTCCCTGGCACCACCACTGTAGGGAATCACAGAGTAACCCCTCCTTATCTCGCTCCTACAGGTAGGATGTACAAACAAGGGTTTTTCCCTAAGCACATGATGCCTTCCCAGAGCTAACTAAGGGTAGTTAAGGGCAGGATATTATTTTATAGTGAAAATCAGGCTTAGGGGTGAGCAGGGCTTGAGTAGGTTAAAGGAACAGTGGCAGAAAGGACGCCTGCAAGTGAGCTGGGGTTGAACAGTTACGTGCAAGGTGTGTTTGTGCCTGGCATGGGAAAAATGTGAAGAGACTACATACAGCCTCTTTAGCCCAGGAAAATATCTCAGGTAATGTTTATCAGTGACACTGTTACATTACATATGGATTACTAGTTTACAGTATTATGTTCTTACAGATATATTTTTAAGCAGGAAAAGTGAACATTAAATTCAACAGAGAACTCCAAAAATGAGGACAATAATGCAGTGTGGTATCAATTTCACAGTTCAGCTCGGCATTTGGTTCTAATCAGGATTACAGCTCTTACAGGCCCAGAGCAAGTATCTTTACTCCAGCCACATAAACTCAGAATATCAACAATAAATACTTATACTTCTGAAATACATATGAGATCAAGTTCTCTGCTGCAGGTAATACAGAAAAGTGCTGTTCACTACACTTGAAAACTGTAATACTGTAAATGCCAGTACCAAACACCTGCCAGGCACTTTTAAAATTAATTTCATATAGGTACACTAGATTTCATTCAGATCATGTGCCATGAATTCGCTAGAAGCAAGATATGCAATCCAGTTAATAGCAGTGTGTCCACACATTAAGACAAAGGCAAGGTTCAAAGTGCAATTTGAAGATAACCATTTGGGTAAGGTTATTTCTTACTTGACTAATTTAGCTAACAATTTCAAAAAGGTGCTAATTAAAGAATGCCTGGGGCTGTCACTTGCTGCCAGAATTGCAGAGATGCTGCCATTGAAATGTTTCCATCTAATTATTAAAGAAAGCATTTGGAGTGGTTCAGGAGTCAGAGAGAGACAGAAACTTACCATAGCATTAGTAAAACTCACTTCTGAAGCTTCCTAAATCTGATTACTCCAACATTTTGGACAGTTTTACATCACTAACTCCATGATTAAGAGGAAGTGACATCTGGGTGATATAGGCATCAGAAAGTGCAAGATCCTCAGGTATTTATTTTTCAAACGAATACCATCTTGCAGGCTTCTGTCCTAGTTTCCAGTGATGCAAGTAATATATTTTTATCTCACTGGGAAAGGAAGCAAGAGAAATGAGATTTACAAACATTTCAGTGCCTGCTCCAGTTGCAACTGTTACTGATGGGAATAAAGAACTACCGGAAATCTGATCTTGAGAAATAGCTGGATGCTTTTGTACCAATTGAACAGAAGATTTCCCCAAATCCTTTTCACCAATAAAGACTTGGAGCATTACTGGTGAGATAAATAAGCAGAGTAATCCACTGAACCTTACTATTCCTTGTGCAGGATCAAATAAAATTCAGCTAGACTGCTGCAGCTTCGGACAACAGTGAGAAAGGTCTACAGCCTCTTCATGCTGTAAAAAGCAGCTTCTCCCTCAGCACTGCCCACGTGCATGTGAGGAAGATCATGCACTCAACTACTGCCAAAGTGAGACTGCTTCTCGAATGACCAACATTTTCAGGTTGCTCTCAAGACATCTATAAAGGACCTACAGTTCAGAGAAACTCTTCTCTGGTTTTCTGACCACTAGGTCCCATCAAGATTCCTCAGACTGAGCACCTAGAAACCGAAATAGTCAAAAAATCCCAGATGGATTCAAATTTCTTTGTAGGTAGCACAGAAAGTGACAATTTGTGAAGGCAGAAAGAAGAAAAGGGGGGCATTTAAAAATAGCTTCAAATGAGTAAGAAAAAGGTACATTAAAAAAAGAAACTTCACTATTCTGATTTTCTGAAGTTCACCAACAATTCCCATCCCAGTAAACCCTTCCAAAGATGATTTTCAGTTCCGACATACCCAAACTCCTCTGGATTCTTTCATACCCAAGTTATTAGATATTTAGAGTATGTTTCCAAGGCACCCTTTGTGAAAGCATGCACTGCTAGCATGCCCGAAGCACCCAGCTCCTGCACAAATCAGTGACATGTCTGCTTTGGCACAGGCCCTTGGCAAAATGCGGGTGACCTCAACAGTATTACAAAATGTGAACCCCTAAAAGCTTGATCTGAGCCAAAGTGAATGTCCTATTTAATCTGAAAGCAGGAACAAAGACAGGCAGCCAACCAACTTTATATAGATCAGCAGAAAAAAAAAAAAAAAAAAAAAAAAAATTTATCTGTTAAACCTTGCAAAATATCTGAAGGAAGAACACAAACCAATCCAAAAGTTCAAGTGGGCCCCTTTTATTCTCTATTAGACCCTCATGCCTCTCACTGAGTGGGAATCCCACCAAATGGGAGGCCTCATAATCTGCCAGCTGCTCGTCTCTGGTGTCCCACCTTTCTTAACACTTGCTTATGGAAGAATGTTCTCAAGTGAAGATGGGGAAAGGAAAGAACAAGCTCTCTCTCTTGCTCTCCCTTAAATCTCAAGTTTAGTTGTGATTTGCCCATTTCAAACTGCATTCTTCAGTCTTTAAAGCAGCAGTTGCTGCTTTTGCTAACAGAAGAACTGGTGGTAACGGAACTTGGTTTTTTTGTTTTACATCCTCTCCTTTGTTGCTAATACCTCTTTGGACCACCCAATATAACTCAGCTATCTTTCCTTGATGTTTATGCAGTCAGAATCCTTGCAGACATTGTCCCTATTAGTCATTGCTTGGCCCAGCTACAACTGGCACATTGAGGTTTTGGGAATATTTTTTTAACTTGCAGTCAGTTTCTTTAGACTTTCAGGCATGAGACTAAAGGCAGGATGATCTTGGACACTAAAGCAGGGTGATAATTAGCGTGATATATGCTTCTTAATTAGGATAATTGTAATTGGCAAGAAAATTTAGGTTTTCATGACACAGGCTTTAATGATATTTATAAATTATGGTGACGCTATCCCATTAGCTGGACTCCCAAAGAAATCACTGTGGAGGGCATATGTAGCAGAGCTATAATTCTTCCTATGCTCAAATTCCATAGAAGAGCTCTAGTATCTTTCTAACCTGCAAGAGCCTGGGTGGCCAAAAATCACCATTTGGGTGGCTCTATTCTGGGTAGTCATGGTGTTTCTGGACTGGCAATGTAAATGAACACAAAAGTCTACCAGTCCCTAGGCAGAGAAGACTGGGATAGGATGCAACCGAAGGCACATTACTTCTCCAGGATTTGCAAATTTCCAATTTAGTACATTGTCTACTTCCAATCCTGAATGTGGATGGCGTCAGAAATAGTTGTGCTTAAATTAGAACTAAGACAAGATGTACAAGCTGAGTTAAAGCTCCTGCAGTCATCCTCCATTCAGGGTTGCAGACAGACAAAACTAAATGCATGTGGTTCTATTTCTGACTCTTCCCTTTGCTAGCTGAAACCCACATTTGAATCACAGTGTGCTTGAGATGTTCTGCTAATAATATATCATCATTCACAGTGCCATTTATACACTTATTTAAATGTCTGTGTTCCATAAGGGATTATGTTAACAATGGGGTTGGGGTTTTGTTTTGGTTTTTTTTTTTTTTTTTTTTGACAGTTCTTTTAAAAGATCCCCCTGAATCTGTTCTGTTCATGTTTTTCCCGGGGGGGTGGCCGATATGGTGAATATTTTGTTTA
>JAAGNO010030948.1:11754-24270 GCA_033439905.1 Ceryle rudis
AAACCTCATTAGGTTCTGCTCTGCCCAGCTCTCCAGTCTGTCCAAGTCTCGCTGGATGGCCACACAGCCTTCAGGTGAACCAGCCACATCCTTTCAGCTGAGTAAGAGCTGGGCATTCCATCAGATCTTATAATATACTTATAATATTCTTATAATATAATTATTTTTTTTCCCCCAATCAAGAGCAAGCAGGGAGGGGAAAGAAGATATCACAAAATATCTCCTGCCTGGTTGCTGAAAATATTTTGGTTTAGTTTCTAAAGAAACATCACGAGGTTGAACAAGAAGTTAAGTTCCAAAGGTCACTTAGAACTGGGAATTTAATTGTTTTCTCTAGGCTGTGTCAGTGTCTGACCACTACCATTTTGTATGAGTAGTGTTTTGTCTCCTTCCATACACCAGATGTAGCCTGATTAATTTCTCTTACTACTTTGCATTTCCTAAATGATGGCTCTTGGGATGACCACTTTTTGACAATGAAATTTAGACATCAGAAGAGGTCTCATTCCACTGTCTTCCAAATGTGCGGCCGATGCCAGCTGGGGACTTAGTTTATATGCAGGCTAAACATACATATTCATTATATTTCCTAGAAAGGGCAGTCTTACGCTAATGGATTCCTCGTTTACATAGTCTGAGCATGCATAGTAGAATTAGAGTGAGGGTCTTTTCTCCCTCTGGTGGTCTTTTGTGATCTCTGGTGGTCTTTTGTGATCTCTGGTGGTCATTTACTTCATCTTCTCTTCTTCATCACTGTGATCTTTTGGTGACCTAAAGCCTAACATTCTTATTCTTGCCACAAAACCGGTTCTTGTCTGTTCAGGGTGCTTGGGTGCCTCGAGACGTCCTGTCTGCCTGTTCCTGGAGATAATCACTGTCTACCAGGTTAAAAATTTGACAGTATGTCCCTACTATACGACTACCATTCATTGTTGTTGCTTGTTTAAAGATTAGTAAAACAACTCCACCAGACACCCTGTCTCCTGCCTTCATATGTGATACCTTAAATGTCTTGTTGCAGTGTGACATTTGTTAGTTTCCATCCTCATGATCCGTGATTTTTAAAATACAACGCCTCAGTTGATATTTATTCTTTGTTCTGCAGGAGACAACTGGGGAGCACGTACGCGAGCTTTTGTTGGGTAATAAATCTGATAATGAAAAGGAAAGTGAGGTGCCTATGGGAATGGGAGAGCATCTTGCTAAGGTATTATACTCAGAAGGGAGCCCCTTAAAAAAACTGAAGGTGAAGATTTTAAAATGGAGTCTGAATGTGTTTAAATTCATAGAAACAGAGATTAATTTTGATCAGATGAGTATTTTTAAGGATTGGGATCTCTATCACACTCATCAATTCAGCTCTCTGTGATTTAAGTGCTGATTATTATAGTAGTTATAAAACTGTCTAGATTAAAAATAAAAATTAAAAAAATACTGCAAAAAATATTTAAGAATTCACTCTCATTGCCTCATTGCCTCTCTCCTCTCTCTTCCTCCTCTCTCTTGCCCTTTGTTCTCTCTATTTTTTTCCTCCCTTCTCTTTTTCTCTTTCTATTTTTTTCCTCCCTTCTCTTTTTCTCTTTCTTCTCTCTTTTTTTTTCTCTTTCTTCTCTTTTCTCCATGGATGGATTCTTAACAGAGGGATAATTTGGGGACCTTTTCTCCCTCCTACCTCCTGTAAAACCACAGAAGACCATCTGTTACTCCTGTAGTAGAAGATTTTTACTTTTAGCAACTTCCCATAAAGGAGATAAAATCAGTAGAGTTAACAGCCTGCATCTACCAGAGCACTGGTGATCCATGGGCCGTAATTTAAGCATCTGCAAATAGCAGATACTTATTTATATTCCTGTGTGCCATGCCCATCAATTTTTCTTTTGAATCTCTCTGTGAAATGCATATAGTTTGAACACCAGTGCCTCCAGGATACTCATTTAGTTAGAAATAAGTCATCCCAATATTCCTGAGTACTTAACTGAGTTGGTAGGGGGTTACCTAAATTAAGCAATGTGCTGGATTTCACGTATATGCTTGTGTCTCCTTTAAAAATAGATTTACAGCTCTGCCTGCTGGGAACCAAAAAGGACATTATCAAAATCTGAAATGCAGCTGCATTGTTCTTGGTTTGTAGGAAAGATTGCTGCCAGGCACCTCTCTCTACAGCTGAAGGAATTAGGGGTAGATCTCTTTTTATTTATTTTCAAATATTCATACAGCTTTTTCCAAACATATCTCCATATTTAGGTTTGAGTCCATCATTTGGGATTTTTTTTTTTTTTAAGGGGAGGATTATTAATCTTGAACTTCATCCCTCAAAGTCTCTTCATTCAGGAAATCTGCTTTTTTTTTTTTTTTTTCTTGTATGCATGGAAATACAGATAGTTTTGAGACCCTGGAGGCTAGGAGGGCCTCCAGAGTGCAACACTGAATCCTTCTGTGAAAAAAAACCAAAACCAAATGATGCATAAATGCTAAATGGACAGAGTAGGTGTCTTACATGTCGTTTAGCTTTCTTAAAAAACTCTACTGGTAAAACAAAGATGAATCATTCTCATATATAGAACTCACAGCCCACCAGGCCATTAATTCTGACATGTCATGCAAGAAAATAAAATGTTTTGCATAAGTAAAACAAAGTTGTCACTTTAAAGATGGTTCTAATCAAATGAATGGATCTGAATGACTCATTTGAATGTTTGAATGTGCTACCTGAGGTAACTAAGGGAAGGAATGATTAATGACAATGGATTAGTTGAAAAGCAGCATAGATATAATTAAATTATAACAATTTGCTTGCTGAGCTAATAATAACCGTGAATTTAAATGAAATATTCTTGCTAAAAAGCTGCATAATACCTATGAAACCACATACCGCTGTCTCTATTAGTGAGCGTAGTTGAGTTACTTATTTTATGAATAATCCTATGAATTACTCACAAGTGATCCAATACCCAGGCCTAGATGCTGATCTGATCCAAGTATGTAGAGTTGTATTTGCTGAAAACAACCTCGAACCTTTTCTGGTGCAGACAAAGCACCAGATTAGGCTATCGCCCAGCAGTTTCTAGGGGCTGTTTCAAGGTCTTGGTTTTACCTATTTTTTTAGCTAGTCAAGGAGGAACGTGTACTTTCAGGGGGCATTCCAGCCCAGCTGCATTAACTCTTGCACCGCTTCAGTCCCATACCTCACAAGACAGTGTACTAACCAATGTGGTCAGAAACCCAGGGGCTCCCGTTACAGTGCACGTGTCACCCCACTTCTTCGCAAGGCGGGCAGCACAGTTCATTGTTATAATGAAGGATGGCAGCCTGAAGGGAGTCCTTTCAATTGTCTTTTGAGAAGACTGGTAGTTGCAGTGTCTGTGTGATTCCCCAGGGAGCGGGAAATAGAATGAAGCTACTAGAGATTCTGGAAGGTATCACCAGGAGGTGTAGTGAAGACCAACAAGGCTATAATGAAGCTGTTCTGTATTTGAATGAATTAAAAGAATAAGCATCATGATGGTAAGGAGAGTTTTGCAGTAATGACTTTGCAAGGAGAAAGAGCAGACACAAACCAGAATGTTCACATGCAGTACAAGAATGACCTGACAGAAAACATTGAAAACTCTCTTGATAGAGCTACTGGGAGTATAGCGGGAGTAAAGGGAGAGAAAGGAAAAATGAAAATAAAAAGGCAAGTCTGTTTGACTTTCTTTGTTTTTTTTTTTTAAGCAGAGGATCCAGAAGAAAAACTCCATTTAACAAATTACTGTTTAGCTTAGCTTGATTTGCTGATCAAGAGTTCGTATGAACACAGCAACAATCCAGAGAGTATTCAGATCCTATTGTAAGCACCCAGGAAGAGAGAGTGTTCTACTCGAGTGGATCAGCATCACCACTGTCAATTATCGAAATACAATGGCTTATGATATAGGTACTGCTCAGGCACTCGGACAGCATGGTTTTATTTTGGCCCTGCCCAGACTTCATGAATGGTCTTAAATGGGTCAATAAATCATTCTTTACCTCTGTTCCTCAACTATGGAATAATATAATGTCTTTGTTTGCCTTGACTTTGCAGACTGTTATTTTGTGTTCATAAAGTGTCTCCTTTATCAACCTGCCAGTGCCATTGTTATACAGATGTTGCTAATGAAGGAGCTATTCTTCTCAGTGATACTACTTTATGGGACAGAAATCGCCCAGCTCCCTCTGACAATCCTTTTATTTTCCTTTAGAGGAGGAACCTTGAGAGGTTCTTTAGACGTCAGCTGATTTGTATGTAAGTTTTTAAAATTAAGTAATTGCCAGCGGTCTCCCAGGTTCAACAGCTAATACCTGGATGGAGATGGATGGCATTGCCTGGCTTATTGATTATATGTGTCCTGCCTTCTGCTGCCTTGTTTTTGTTGTGTTTGCTATCAGTTACCTCCCTGACTCAAAGGAATGACACTGCATTTCCAGGCTGACTCCCCTCCAGAGGAAGACCTGTTTGTCAGACTGACAGAAATAAGTAATTATTACTACTTGAGTTTAAATTGTTATCTTCCACCATTAAGAATCTGCTGTACCCATGGAATTTGTTGAAAAATCCATTCAGATTCATGCCAGCTTAAATGATGTCATCACTGAGGCTTGTCCTCTAGTGATATTCTTCTGTATGTGGGGAAAATGTAGGAGTAGGATTACTCTCTGCTTGGCATAAAGTAGTTAGCTACGGACCACAGTAGGTTTCCTATTAGAGTTCTGATCAGCTGAGCAGAAAAAAGGATTGGAAATTTTATTTCAAACTTCTCTTTGCATAGCTAGCAAGAAATTTGAGCCAGTTAAATTTTATCTTAAAGCTTTTCTAAGGAGAGCAAGAGAATCATAGCAAAACATCATTGTAAATATTGTACAGAACGCTGTTTTTAAAAAATAACTCTGTAAAATAGCCATCCAACACTAATGTTGCTCAATTTCTTCCCTTCTTCTGTGCTTAACTGGCCACCCAGAAGTTACTACAAGTGGTTCAATCCTGATGTTCATTGAAAAAAAACCCATATAACCTTTGACACTATATTAAAACCTGATATTTGATAAAATGGAAGCATTTTTTAGAGCTGCTAAAATAAACTACCATATTTGTGAACCTTCTTTTATTTACTTCTTGTCTTTGAAATGTCACGAATATGATAAAACTTTCAAAAAGCTGTGCAGTTTAGCTAGCGTGGTATATTTAAAGAAGAAAGAACCCCAAACTGAAATACCTGGTCATTTGAATGGAAAGTTTAGAAAACTGAATTTCAAGTGTCGTACGAATATAAACGCAGTAACCACAGTTAATAGCAAACAAATGAAAATATGCAGGCACATAGTTGTCATTTTTCTAAGCTAGCAACTTATTTATTTGACTTTTAAGCTCCTATAATAAGTAGCAATAAGACACATAGAAAAGTGGAGCATTGAAATCTGGATGGGTAGAAGGGCAGGTAATAATACCAGAGGCAATACAGATGAGCTTCAATGCAGTATTTTGTGAAAGTAGACAGATGGCTGTTTTGGAGAGGAGAGATAATCTGTCACTGCCTCTCAAAGTCTCTTGCTATCATAACTGCCAGGTCAAGCTTTTGTGCAGACGCTCTCTCAAATTTGCATTTATTGTGATAAGGCTTTAGCTGAAGTTCTCTGAATGTCTCCAGGGTTTGATCTTTTACCCATTGTTGTTGATTGCAAAGCTCTCGAGGGTTATGAAATCAAAGGTACAGACTGACTGTGACAGAAGGTGCAGAAAAATTTCACAAGTCAAACAATGAAACAGAATTAATTTGTGGTTATTTTTTTTTTTGCTGAGGCTTTTAACTTGTCATTTGATGGAAAACATTGTTCTCAAGCTGTTGACTACAGAAACACTTCTGCTGAAGCTTTCCAAGATATAAAAGAAAAAAAACATCACTGGAATTTTTTTCACCTGCTTTGTCAAGCACTCAGAGATGTACTAATTGCCTCATCATCTCAAGGAGAGTTCACAAGTCTTCAGAACCTTACAAGGTGTGTTAGCATTTGAGTCTTTAAGAGATCAAGCAGCAAAAGCAGCTGTACAGAACAACTATCTGCTAAGAAATGCATAGAGTTGTTGTTTGGGAGGCACACTTGGACTTCTTTCCCTTTGTTACTCTTTACTGTTAGCTCTAGAATGAAATCCTATTTTTTTTTTTGGCCAAATATAATTTATTTCAATTTCTCTATTTGCATATTTCAGTATATCTGTGTTGTTTTTTTAAAGCTGGAGTGAGATGTTATACCAAATGAATTGAAATGATCTATCTCTTTGGTTCTAGGATTACAGTTTAATTTTCTATGCATGCAGTGTATATTCTGGGAACAATACCAAAGAGTCTGTGCTTCACTTAGCTAGGTAAGAAGAAAACATAATTTGTGAGCTCATTATGTGCATGACTTCCCTGTTTGTTAAATTAGCTTGATATGAATTGATGGTGATGAATATTCCTTTCAAACTAGTCTGTAGCCTGCTCCAGCTGAGCAGTTGCTCAGGTCTATAGAGTCTTGTGTAACCTAGTGAAGCTTTGTGTAGACCCAGAAACACCTCAATTGTTGCTAGGAAAGCTGAGGGCCTAGGACGTTGTGATGGGTCTTGCAGGAAGTTCTCAAAGGTTTGAAGAAATATGCTTGGAAATGGATGCTACTGAGTCCTTGCAGCAGAACACTGGATGTGCTTCTTTCCTCTGCTCATCACAGCTCAAATTCTGCTGTCTGCCTGGGGGCTGGGAGAGAGGGAGAAGTGGATTTTTGAAATTAAATAAAGGCTATGGGTAAAAACATTGGTAAATCTGATCCCTCTGGAACAGAGGTGAAAACACTGGTAATGAATTGGCAGATCTTTAATATTGTTTCTGAAGTTAATTAGATTTTGTGAATGTGCCAGGTGGTTGATAAATGTCTAGGTAGGTAGATGTGTTTCTGTTTTGTTTCAGCCTCAAAAGTAACATATGAAAGTTACTGTTTTGTGTTTGTGATATACAGTAAGTGCTAACGATCAACACTAAATTTTTTTAAGTGAACAAGGTTTTGTGATGGAGCCATCATAGTTGTACTTTTTTAATTCGATAGTTCACAAAATTCTGTCATTTTCTGTTTATCTCTGGACAATTTTATAGGCTTGGGGAAGTTTGGTTTTTTTGCTTTTGATCTCTTATGGGTATTATTGACTTGTTTTTCAAAAGTATTGGGGTTTTTTCCCCCCCTAGGACTGTGAAGGAACATGAAGATAAAGTGAAAGATAAGACAATTAAACTTCAATCTGATATGAATAAAAAGTCTGGCTGTATCAGGCCGTAAAATGCTGGAGCATTTTTAGACAAGTAATACATTTCTACAATGCTACATCATGCCATCAGATTTGCTTTTTCTTCCAAATATTTATTCCGTTGTGTTCTGAGGGTGGGTGTAAGTGAAGTTTAAAATCCTGGTATCCTCTGATCTGCACTTTTACAAATACTATCTTTATTTTATTCACATTGTATTTGGGGTAGTAACAGACTTTTATTCTGTTAGACACCTAACACCACTAAATCCTGCTTTGTGACCAGGCTTGTAGAACCTGCCAGTTTATTATTACTAAAGAATAATAAGAATATATATAATATATATTAAGAACATGTATAATATATATATAAGAAGAAGAATAACTAAGAAAACTACTTGGACTGTGAAGTAAGTTCTTGCTGATGTGGATGACCTATCTTCTGAATACTTCTGTTTATTCTACTGCTTTTAGGTCTTGATTTTGTGGTGACCTTTGCTATAGTTTAAAAAAATTGAAATAGGTAGATGGTTGGTTGTTTAAAAGCAACACCCCAGCAATTGTGAAGTATAAGATAAGGTGATGTTTTAAAGCTTAGTGTGGAAAAAGAAAACCCCCGTGAACAAAGGATCGAAGAACTATGAAGACTTTCATAAGTAGCCTTAACTCATTGTTGCGTATAGGTCCTTGATAAGAAACGTTTCCTCCCACTTAGATGTGATGAATTAGGTATCTTTAGGTAGGTCACTAAGATCCCATACAGGCTTGCCTGAACGGTTGCCAAATAAGCTGTCGTGTTTCCATGGTGAGGTGGTGGTATGCAACTGTCTAGCTTAGTTTCCAGAAACAGTAAAGTCATGGTAGTGCAGTGCTTTACTCTGGCTGGTTAACGTTGCCCTCTGAGCAAAGCAGCATGCACTTCTCGTCATATTTGACATGGGTTTTATTGCTATGTGTCGCAGAGCTTGTTCTGAACCTCTGCTTGGCTGCGGTGTCCTATAGAAGCCCCAAAGCAATCTGTGTCCAATTTGAACATTGAAATCATTTCACTGACATTAGTGCTGGTCAAAACCACATGCCTACGTAGGAAGGTCATTTCACCGATGTAGCTGGGTGTAGTACAAAGCATATTGTGGCTGACTGAACAGCTTTTTTTGTCTCCTAAAGTCCATCACAGAATGTTTCTTGCCAGATGTTGGAGGCAGCATTTTCAGAAATAGTAGATCTTCATCGGAGGAAGATTTTGAGAAACTTTCCAGTATTTAAGGAGTGAAAAAGATCTCACCAAAATCCAGTGAAATTTTTTTAAGAAAAAGTTCCTCCTCATGTATCTAAATACATGACTGATTTTTCAAAAGCACCTGCCTCACACTGTTTCCCTTTGCTTTAACCAGGGCCTGACAGCACTGAGATAATAGTGTCTGAGAAATCAAGCCCACAGGGACATGTTCTAGAGAATTATGGCCCACTCTGAATCATAAGAAACCACAATGTCATAATTACTTTTGGAAGCCTTTGTAGAATATATGAAATTAAGAAGCTTGAGAGTAGGTTATCCAGCCAGCACAGGATCAACAATTATTCCTGCTGGTACTTGTCTTCACTGCATCCAACTATTGTGGTAAGCATTCAGGAATGATTATTCACGATGGTAAGCTACTTTGGAAAGTGGAACCCATGGCATAGTTTATTTCATTAAAACACCAAGTAAAACTGTAGGTTTTATTAGGTGAGACTATTACAGACATTATGTTTTCAATCCACTTTCTACATGTTTCCAAAAAGTTATTTTTCATTTGAATAATGAAAAATTTTGAAGCTCAAGGTGAAAGTTAAGCACTAGCTCAATCAATAATTGTGTTTTGGGAACAAAATTCTGTAGTAATTAATTGTGATCTTGGTTTTTCAGTCTGGTGAAAGGTAATTATCTAGTGATAAGCACTATATGATAGAGGTTTGCAAACTTTCCCCTACAGCAATTCCTATTTCTCTACCAACATTCAAATGCACTTTCCTGAGCTGGGACCCAAATACGACCCCTTTCCCTATCAAGTAGAATAACCAGGATTTTCCTTCTATCAGGAATAATGGATGGAATCAAGTAGCCCAGGATGAGCTGATAGTTAGGTGTTTTTTTCCCTTGTAGATTACCAAGACTGTTCGCATCCAAAGGGAAAAAAACTCCTCTTGCTTCCAGGGGAGGGTAGCTGCTTCCAGTAAGAACCCCTAAAACCCAAAAGGTGCAAAATGAGCATCCATTAATGAAAATCAGTAGGATTTCTTTTCACTTTCTAGGGTTGCTTCTTGAAGTCTATTACTGGCTATGGAAGGATGAGTCACCTTGTCAGCTGTCACATGTTATCTGTCTGTCATGGAAATCTCAGAATTAAATCACTCGTGTTCAGTCCTGGCTGGAGCTGAACTAAAACCCCTAACGTAAACCTCAATAAAAACCCCCAAAGGTTTATCCCAATTTCAGTTAGGGAAGAAGTGTCATCAGTTTAAATACTGGCTTTGCTAATTGACTTTCAATGATCTGTTTCCCTGCTGTAGAGTGTTTCCTACCCCATCAGCATCATGACTGTTAATATTTCTTCCAAGCCGCCAGCCTCGGGAAGACAGTTTGAAGTCTTGATTTCAGCTTTACTACCACTGATTCCAGCCCCACAAAACTATTATTTCAGAGCCTTAATTTTTCATTCCCTGAAATTCATTTTGATTTTGGAGGAAAGTGATATGTGAGGTGAATCTTCCTCATGTGATTTGTAGAGGATCATTTTTGTTTGGACATCTTTTTAGTGTGCAGAGACCTTGCCAGCACAACCTGTGGGTGGACAGTGCTAAGGAGCATATGAATCCTGTGACAAAGTGAATTTCTTTTTCTTCATCTACTAGAGTCAAATCTGGTGCTGTTTTAAGACTCAGGAGGTGTCTCCCATCTCAGACACTAGATAGCTGTGGATGCTGCTGTTCCTTTTTGCAAGTCCAGCTGAAACTCAAGCTGAATACGTGTTGCAAAGGTGCAACAGGCACCTTTACATACACATGCAACACTAATGTCATCAGCTGCACAGACACCACAAAGAGCGGTGTCTTCACTGCTCATCACACTCCTACACACAAATAGCATAGCCCAATCCTCCTCTTCCTTTCCAGCTGATCAAGATTGAAGTTTGCAGATGAAAATATACATGTACACAACTCCTATGACTTGCAGTGTTCTCTCTGCCCTCCCTCTCTCCCCAGGATGATGCAAGAATTTTTGTTGAAGGAAGATGTAATAAAAACACTTGAGTACAATTAGCCCCTTTTATTGTATCTTCTCTTGATTTTTTTTTTTCAGTTTTTGTTTTTCATCCACCCTTTCTCTGCCCTTCATATCCCAAAGAAACAATTTGTCCCTCATTGCTTTTTCCCCATCAGTCCCAGTTTTGCCAGATCTCTACCCACAAAGATTTTACATTTCATCTACCATACCCTAAGTCACCTTGGCTTTACATGGGGTTATTGATATGGTTATTTAGGAGCTGCTGGCCTTGTAAGTTTCTACTCCCCCCAGAAGTCCCTACTAGCCCCTTGCAATTACCTCTGAAGTTAGTAATGATGTTATCTTAAACTTCCACGTAACCACCTGTGAAATTCAGCCGTTGCTCACAGAATTATTACTAGCTCTCCCTCTGTTCTTATGTCCAGAGTTTCTTACGTTCTGTTTGGCTAGTTAAATCTCAGGCCAAGTCCTAGTGGACAGCTTATCAAACAGCAGTTGTTAGTTGATTTAATGCTCGCAGCAGTTGGGTATGACAAGCATGTTGCAAGGCTCTACTTCTAGACAGATTCTGCTGGCCAGGAGGTCATTGAACTGTCAGCTTCCAGTGTTCCTTGATACTAACTGATCCTCTGTGTTGCTGTCTTCTGACTCCACCAGGGTTTTACAGCACCCGTCAGTAGTTTTTCCAGATCCATCAGAATACTAATACTGGCTTAATAGCAGTGAATCTTTGTTTTCTTTTTTCCTTTTTTTTTTTTTTTCTATTTTGTGGGAATTTTTTTTTCTCCAGTCTTGAATTAACTTTAGCTTGCTCACAGCTCCACTTCCCCAAGAGTTTTTTTGTTCAAGATAAGTCAACATTATGATGCAGCTGTGCATCATGAAACTGGACTCTGGCTCATGAAGTCTTTTCTTGTGGGTTACAGAAAGATATTTGGAGATGTAGATGATGTCTTTATGCTGAGTGAGAAATGAATCGTAGAAACCTAGAATGGTAGGGGCTGGAAGGGACCTCTGGAGATCGAGTCCAACCCCCCTGCCAGAGCAGGGTCACCCAGGGCAGCCCACACAGCAACAGATCCAGGGGGGTCTTGAAAGTCTCCAGAGAAGGGAATCAAAAGGTAGTAGCCAGGGGAATATACAGCAGAAGTGAATTTCACTCATTCCTATTACACTCTGAGAGCACAAAACCATCTTCATTTAGAAGTGGCTAAAATGTCAATGCAGAAATCTTTGGATACAAGTATCTGCAGTGCTAAAGAGCATTGTAGCTGCAGAATGTTAGTTCTGTCAGACCCTTCCTAATAGTCTTTGGACAAAACTAATAGCTGGTGTAAATTCAGTGACTAGCATCTTCTGTTAGGGATGTATAGTACTCTTGAAACGTTCTCTTAATAGAAATGTACCAACAATAGTGAATAAGAAATTCTGCTGAAAAATTGATTCTTACACAGAAGGCTTTGTCCTCCTCTCCAGTTCACTGACGCAATTCCTTGACTTAGCGATGTTTTTCCTGATGCCACTCTGTATACAGTAAATCAGCTCACGGTGTGTGCACACATGTAAGCTCTTTGAGAGGATGATCAGTTGTTAGGAGGAAATGCACTAAACTTAAATCTTGCCTTTGCAGAGCAAATCAAGTATATGAATCAGCAACGTGAATGCTGATGTGTCTATGTAACTGTTATTAAAGCTCAGGTGTCATCTGTTTCAGAGGGGAACAGTACAGGGTGGGTTTGCAACTCACCATCCCTGATAGGCATTACTCCTGTTTCACCTTTTACAAGTCATTTGAATTCTGCAATACACCAGCTGAAGTTACTGCTTTTGGCAGAACCTCAAGAGAAGAGAAAAGAAAAAAAAAAAAAGAAGAAAAATTAAAAAAAAAAAAAAAAAAAGAAAAGAGCGAAGTTCCCAACTGCTTAGGGAAGCAGAAAAGACCAGGAAAACCCTGCAAAAAACA
>JAAGNO010030948.1:25037-35451 GCA_033439905.1 Ceryle rudis
CCTCATGTACAATATATATAATAATTTATATTGAATATAAGTCCAGTAATGCTATCACAGTAATGTGCTGTACTGGTCTTTCATAGTGAGAAAACTGCCCTACTCATCTTTAACATGCAAAGCTTGGAAGAACCAGAAATTCATAGTAAGTAGTACAATTTCTATATGCATCTTCTGCCATTCTAAAGTTAACCAGAACACTCAGGACTGTTACTTATTTTTCCTATATGTTTGACAAAAGCTACGATTCTGTATACTGTACATTCACAGTGGGATCCCAGCCCCCTGTACTATCTGCAAGAAGGATCAGTTTGCCACTTTCCATCAGAGTAAACGTTCTAGTATTTAATATAATAATCTTGTGAACAGTTGTTCCTAGCTTGAAGTTCAGCAGTTCAGGACTTGATACAATTCTCCTTTTCGTCCCTCCGAAAGGTTTCTTGCTAGCGCATTTTGTAGTCATTAGATACTGATGTTTCACATAGCTGTCCTTTAAAATCCAAGTCTACTGTGAAATCCAGGTCACGCTGTAAAAAGATTTAAATGTAATGTGTAAGTAGGACCATAGGTTTAGTGTATGAAATCAGTTATCAATATTTGGGTTGAAAAGACCTGCAGAATCAAAAGGTAACTACCGAGGTTTCTAATTTACTTTGGTTTTTAAATGTTGCTAACACTAAAAAAGGAGGATATAGGATGTGGAATGGCATTCACCATGCAGTCTATGTCTAGGGCAATTTGTGTATTCTTCTTAAGGCTGATTTAATGTCCTGGTTACAACTGAGAAGCTTCTGAAATGCTGTGCTATCATACATATTCTATAACATTTTTTTAAGGGCAATCCCCATTGAGATGCTCTTAGAGTAAAGGGCTCTCCCACCAGGAGTTATTGAAGAAGAGATGTAGTAAACTTCCTATCGTAGAGAAGCCCTTAGTCATTCTTTAGCTTATAATGACATATTTTTTTGGAAAGAGGCACTATGTAGCCCTACAAAACAAAGCTGTCTCTCTACAAGCTTTTTGAAAGGCTTCAAGTTGCAGAAGAATAAAGCGCTAACAAATCCTTTTGAGCCAAGGTGGTCTCTCTGTCTCATGATAAAGCTCAAGAACATCATTTTTAGCACCTAAATCTGCATTCGGGTGCTTACTGCCATGCAAACAAATTTGAAATGTTTTCTTAATTTTTCTCTCAGGAGAAAATTTATACATTCGACCCAAAAGAAAACGTTCCGTTCCCACAATGACAACATAGAGGTGGGAAACTGACTTCTCTACTTTCACAAGTGGTACCTTGAAGAGCGAGTGTGTTTGTTTTAATGCCAGGTTTATTTTGTGTTTATTTCTTCCCCTGTATCAACACTACAATGGAAACCATATCCAGCTCTGTTTGGTACAAAAAAAGGAAAAGTAATGCAAAAAGGAAGGCAATGAAGTATCAAGATGTGACTGCAGTCAACAAATGCAGTATTTCAACAATTACAACAACTGCAGGGACAGCTTTATCATCTGAAAATGGTGCCACTGTTTCTACCAGAAGCCATACTTCTCATGTCTTGCTCTTCTATGCCAGCATGGCTCGTCCGTGAGACCATGCCTCATAGTCTCCTTACAAGTTAAAAGAAACCTTGACTAACTGACATACTTGTTGAGGCATTCAGCCCACAGCACAGAAATTGAGGAAGTTTTCACCAGTCATGCGTTGTAAAGCTGTAGTCTTAAATAAAACATCTGTATTTTCTGTGGAAATTGAACAGCCGTATCACTCGCTTAATGAGTTCAAGTACGTTTGATCAGTGAATTCCCACAGATGTTCAGCTGAAATCTGTTACGTAACTCGCTAAAGCAGACTTCTTGGGCACTGAGTGGCAAATCTGGCTACAGCCGTGGAACTGATCTTAAGTGATCTTAACGGATCTACTTACTCTTGATCATTTTGTATTGGCAGAAGGGATCTTACCACTGATTTTAGTGACAGTAGGAAGAGACCCTTGCCTACCCGTGTCACAAAATGTGAACATAGCTGACTGCAGAGGGCAACTGACTTGGTCACGTACTTGAATCATTTCTTACTTCCCACGCTAGCTTGTTTGCAGGCTGAGTTCTGTAACATTAGCACTGCGTTATCATTGTTGTCATCAGCTTTGGTGAAGCTGTGACTAGAGCTCTTACTAATAAACAGGATTTTAGACCCGTTAGCATGCTCGTTGCTTTACTTATATGCATTTTATTTACTGTTGATCATAGTTTGTGATCAACAGAGTTGGAATGAGAATCAGTGATGCTGACTCACCACATTTTTTGCATTTGGTTTCATGGATATAGTCCCATAGATTTCTTCTCCTCGTCTCACAGTTAAATAGTCCTCTAAGTAGAAGACAGTTTGCTTCCAGTGAGTATAGGGAGCATCAGGTGCTAAAAAAAATATATATGGGTGTTATCTGTAGAAATTTCCTCTTTGATATACAAATAAAAGTAAGACTTGGGAACAACTGGGAAAAAAAAAGCGCCTTTCTTCTCATAAAATGCTTTAACTTACATACTATATTAACAGTCATGCTTTACAACAACACAATTCTACTGCCTGACGGTGGGTTGTCTTCTGATTTTTACTGGAATATGTCAGATGTGAACCAAAACCCACAAAAAGGATTCCACAAAGGGGGTTACTGGGCATGATACATACTGGGTTTGATGCTTTGCTTTCAACACGCACATTGAAATTGGGGAAATCTTTACCACCAAGTGATTTGAAAGTCTGAAGTCTAAATTATTTCAAAAAACAATTACACAACCCCATGAAAGAAAGGTTAATCAGAAACTATTTATCACAATGACACAGATGAAACATTTGACTCATGATCCCCAAACAGCAGTTGTAGTTTTCAGGAGGATACAGCTGCAGAAAGCCACTTGCACCTTGACCTGCTTTTAGGCTTCTTAAAGGCATATGTTATTTTCCAGAGATGGATATCGGTCTAAATTACTTTCTTTGATGTTCTTCTCCTATTTCATGATTTAATTTTACTTATTTGATTTTATTTCTGGTATCAAATCTTTGAGCAGTGCCTAATGAATGGGCATTCGTTACTTCTTGTTCCTAGCATTCTTGAAGTTAAGAGCATCCAGGGACTAAAGAATAGCTGTAAAAGTTCAGGGACTTCCTGATCTGGCAAAAAAAAAAAGCCAGATTAATATTAATTTAAGAAATTAATAAATGAATTTCTCTTCCATTTGTTTCCTCAATCGCTTTTTGGATGCAGACATGGTCCCACTGTATTGAATCATACTAGTAATATCTTAACACTGTTTAATAAAACAGTGTTCTAATTTCATTTCAACATCAATGTTTCAAAAGAATATTTCGGTTTAGAAATTGTGACTGAGGAAATAAGGGGTTTTTTAATAATTTCTAATTATTTTATTTTATTTCCCAAAATTCTAGAATCAGAAGCCTGATAGAAACAAACTTTTGTCAGAAGCTGAGCTGGCAAGTTGATACCTTTCAAAAGAAAAGTATTTTACCAGTTAATTTCTGGCTATGTGTCTGGACAATTTTAATGACTGCTAATCTGAACTGCTAAATGGAGAGAGATCTTCTTGTAAGAGTTCAGATCCAGAATCTGTTTTCCATTGGGACATATCTCTGTAAGATTTCTAACTGGAAATGTGTCAGAGCAAAACTAAACTGAACTTATATTTGAGGTTGCAACTGCTGTCCTGTACACACACGTGTACATGTGCACATGCCCTGTGTAGAGCTATCTTCCTCAGAAAAGCCTGACATACCTGGAAACTTGTCCCCAAGAACAGGGTGTGTGGATGGAATTTAGGCACATCTGTGGCCTCAAGTCCGCTCCGAACCACACACTTTCTTCATTATTAAAATAATGACATATCTATGAAGTGGTGCTTCCTTGTGTCCTATGAACGTGGATATTTTACTTAATTCAGAAGAGCTTTGACAACAGGCATTAGCTGAGAATCCAGACCAGTCTTCCAGACAGTGGTGTCTATTCCTTCAGTTACGTGAGGCCAAATGACTTTGTTATGGAGTAACTTGTTCCACACCTATGTTATCATGATGTGCTGAATAGAGAAGCACTTCCCTCAACCTCATGGCTAAACTCATGCTAATGCAGGTGGGAATGACTGGCCATATTTGCTGCAAAGTCATACCTCTTACTCATGTTCAGTTTGATGCTCACCAGAATCCAAGAGTATTTTCCAACAAAGCTGATTTCTATCCAGTTGGCCCAAGCACAGAGTTGTTTGGTCCCCGATGCAGAACTTGGCATTTGGCTTTGCTGAACTTTTTAAGGTTCTCATCAGCCCATTTTGAACTGTGTAGGTCTCTCCAAATAGCAGCCTTTTCTCTCCAGCCTATGCTTCTCCCAATCTGTGATCATCAACAACCTTGCTGAGTACAATCTAGCCCATCATCCAGGGATGATGTAGGGATGTTATGCAAAGTTGAATAAAAGGTCTTGCTCAAGTCAAAGTACACAACAGCCACTGAATTGTGTTTTGCAGGTGTAATTGGCTTTGGTAAATTCATGCTAGCTGTTCTCAGGCACCTTCTTGTCCTTTATATAGTTGGAAATCGTTTCCAGGTGGTTTTGTCACAACCTTCTCAAGAACTGAGGTGAGGTTGACTGGCTTGTAGTTCTGTGGATCTTGCTTACTCCATTTCTTGAAGAGGGGTGTGATATCTGCCTTTTTCTAATCATAAAGAACCTTTCTCCATCACCATGACCTTTTGATGTTAGAGGGTAGCCTTATAATGACATTGACCAGCACCCTCAGCAGGCCCGGATGCCTCCTCTCTTGGCCTATGGACTTGTTTAAGGGTCTGTAGTCCTGATGGAATGCCTTGAGGCACAACACACGTACTATCAGTTTCATGGTGTAAAACCCCTTCTTCTCAAAACAGCTGCAAGGCAGCTCTCCCATGATTTTAGATACTTTGAATAACACCTAACCTCTCCACATATATAGTATTTATCTTAGTGCAATCGGAGGGGCACCACACGAGACCCAGAGGAAACCCTGGACCAAGTACTGCGCTAAGGTATCACCAATTGTTTCCTTCAACCTCAGAGTGGTCCCTAGATCTGCTACAATTGGTGATGTGGCTGTAGTAGCCTCATTTGCATCCAAGAAGGCCAGAGTGAAGTTTTAGAAGAAGCCCTTGTCAAAAACACAGAAATAACTTGAGCACAGACTTGAAAAACCTTAAGAATTTGACTTTGCCCGAATATCTGTCTAGCAGCTTTCCCTCATTTGCATGCAATGACATAGAAGGGGTTTTTTTTGTTATTATGATTTATTTGGTACACCATACAGCCTGCTGGAGAAGTTATTTATTAAATTAAGATGTTCAGAGAATTGGCAGTAAAGCAAAGCATTCAAGAGGAGAAAATGTAGCATTTGCCAAGTGACAGGAGACAGAATTTGGAGACGTAGGAAGCCTCTCCAAGCAAGCCTCCAAGGAGGCTGAGCCACCAGCAGCTATGCTATCCAGTTCCAGAATGAATGATGGGAAAGGGCAAGTCATCAAAGCTGAAAGGATCCTAGAATGTAAGTGCATGACTAAGCACTCAGAACCTCTGAAGTAGAAGCGTGTAGGAGCTACAGATGGTTCAGAGAATCTAGGTTTTCAGGCACTGCTGATGAACCACATTTTTGATAGAGGTTCAGAAGGACTGAAGATTGAGACTCCTTTCCTCTTTTTTTTTTTTTTAATGTATTTTGTTATGGCAGGTAGGCACAGAATACCTTCTACATTTGCAAGTTGACGTGGGTCTGCAAAAACTTATGTGTAAGAAAAACACTGTGTCAAACTTGGTATCTGCCCTAGGCTTCTGTCCAAAGGTAGCCTAACGTCTCCTTCCTCAAGTTCCCACTTCCTAAGTTCCAAGGGAAGCTAAGCCCACCTGTGGTGGTGGTCTTGCAGAACATTTTCTAAGTGTTTGAGCAAGCTTTATTCCATACACTCACGAGGCAAGAAGAGTCAAGAAAGTCCTTATCCCTTTTATATAAAGTAAAAAAGTGTACCTTCTGCTATACTGATACTGGAGCAAGTCTATGTCTACTCTGCAGACAAGCAGCTCCTTGCAATAATAAAACGTGTCCTTTTCTTTGTCACTTTTGACGCCTGTTCACTGGGACGTCTAAAGGTCATGCAAAGAACAACTGGGTTAGAGGGCCAGATTTACTGATGGGACACATTTTACTGGCAAACATTAATCTAATATCCTAATCTATTCAACAAATGTGTCTTAAAATATGTATATTCATATGCACACATAAACCAGAAATACCTGCCATTACTCCTTTGCAGGAAGCTGTATTCTCAGCGATATAAAGGACCTTTCCTGTAGTTCTGGCAATGTAAGCAGACCTCCTTTACTAAGACAGGTTTCAGCTAACATCACAACACAGTAACTACACCCTTCCTTCAAGCTATTTTTTTTACAGAAAACTAGAGGTTTGACCTTTTAGAAAAGATTAATGGTCTTCCTTCTGCTGAAAAAGAATCAGCTTTTTGTGGAAAAAAAAAAAAAATCAAATGCCTAAAACCTAAAGTGTTTTCCACCTCAGATACTCAGCACAAATTCAGAAATACTATTGCTTCAGGATTCCACTGCAGTTCCTCACAGATTATTCATGTCTCCCTAGCTACACTTTGTTTCCCATCACATACTGATGCCTATAATGGTGTGGGAAATACTATAGCATAACACCTTTATACAACAACCAGGGAAACACAGTTACTGAAAAACGTAAGAATGCAAGGTAAAAATAATAGCATCATCCATATGTTTATACTTCTACAATCGAATATAAACATTTTAACAAAGTAGTCAGTTTTGAATCTCACGTAAAGGGTTGAGAGCTCCTGTGAAGAAAAACACCCAAAAGATTTCTACTCATATTTAACTTACATCAGGTCACATTTACACCTGGTTTGAGTTGTGTAATGGTGCTAATTGCCACCAGCACCAACTACAATTTGTCCTTGTCATTAAAGCAGTTATGAGGTTTTTACAGTTCTTGCACCAGTGGCTGGTTTATTCACGCTGGTAAACAATGCCTTACGGGAATGGAGTTACTCCTTTGACTATCTGCTCAGCCAGGTAAGTTAGAGTTTCACACTGGGGTTGTTAGAGCTGATTTACATAAGCAGTATGTGTGTGGTTATATCTTGGGGGAAAAGCAATCTTGAGACAAGCAAGAGCTTTTGTTGTGTTTCAGATTTGGGGAAAACTAGGATGCAGAGCTGTCTCACTGAGCCAACAATTCCCTGTCTAAGCTGAGAAACTCGACACAGGATTTAGATACAAGTGATGATGGGTGTAAATTCCTGGGTCACAATTCCTACTGAGCTCTAAAGTTGGTAGTCACTGTGAAATCCTGCCTCTGTTTTTGCCTAATTCCTACAAGCAGTTGTCCTTTCCCCATCCTGCTCACCTCCCCTAAAATGAGACCAGCTTTTATCACTGAAATTCAAACCTGCTGGTACAATAAACCTTTCTGTACCATCTGACCAGTAGCACTGAGATATCATTAGCGATAGAAATAGAAAAGACATACAGATTACCTGTAGAAAATCCCATTTTCTTGTGGCACTTGGTAAATTCGATATTAAAATAGGTGACCAAGGCATGAATGTAATCATTGCGCTGAATTTGGAGACAGAACGCAGAAGTAAATGCCAACTCATCAGTCTTCACTGTATAAATATCTACTTCCTGTTTTGAGGAGAAAAAAAGAAGACATTGACATGCGGATGTCTGTGACTCTAAGCTAAGCGTTAACTGATGTACTTAAGCATTTTATTTAACGATCAGTAACAAAGACAACTGGCAGCCCTTTAACACTGCAAGACATCAGTGGTACATTTGAATATATCAAGGAATCAGAAAATGATCCAGCTATCTGACTAAGTTGACAGGGTGTGATAAGAGAGACCACTCACAGAAGAGCGTGTCCCCTTGAGAATATCCGGGAGGAGCTGGAGGAAAACAAGGTAAAAATGGACTTTGACAAGTCTAGACACAATGGAGGTTGAAATGGAGATATGGGTCCAAGTTCTAAGACTTTTTCTCATCTGGGACTGTCAGCATGAGGAAAGATGGCAGAGTTTGGTTTTTATTAAAAAAACATTTCTGATTTATTTGAGCATCTCTGGAAGGCAATGTATTTTGACTGTCTCAAGCATGGGGCATGACAGGGGTGTGCTTTCTAGACCTGTGTCAGGTAGCTGATTCCAAATAGTAAGCACAGGGATCTTACACTTGAACTAGATAGCAGGAAATCTTGTAAATCGTGCTGTGGCTTGATGCCAGCAGTCAAGGGCAATGATGGAGTCTCCAAGATTGCTTATTTCCATCAATATTTAAATCCCACTGTTCAAGGCTTAAACAAGAGATTTTTAGATGCATCTGCTTTTTCCCAGCTACGTACTGATTTTATCTGGGTCGTTTCCAAAACTCACAGTCTTGACATGGAGGAGACTAAGTCTGAAATATTATTAATTGTATTATTAATTGTATTCTAATGCTATGGGAAATTTGTCTTACTGGTGTACTTTCTGGTGTCCTCCTCGGTGTATCTGGCTTCACTGTCCTTATTGTCCTTGTCAGGGCATATTTGGCAAGAGAGCCAAATATCCCCCAAATATTTTTATCTCTATTAGTTGGGAAGTCATTATTAACAATACACCTGCTCATGCATACAGAGAAACAGAAGCTTTCTAGTCAGAAATCAAAATTTCCTCTACTGTACCAACACAAGCCAGGAATCATATCACTGACCTGAGCAGCATTGCTTCAGACTCACACTGCAAAAATGGAAAGCAGAGTCTAGAATGTCCATTAAAGAGCTATTTTAGGGCACAACACGCAAAAGGGCTCTTTTGGCAATTGCATTCTATAAGAGAAGTCAGCAAAAATAGACATCAAAAGATGCAGTCATATTTCAGGTGCCGAGGTCTCTGCATGGAGCACGTATCGTGTGTTTCTGAAACTTAGAAAACTTACGCCAAGATGATTGAATAGTTTTGGCCTGTCTGATTAGCAATATTGTTCAAGAGTAACTTAGCTGTTGGGATAGCCTTAAAATGTAGTGTTTGGTTGGTTTGGGGGGGGCTTGGTTTGTTTGTTTTTCTCAAAGGTAAATAAAAGAGCATACTAGGAATAAGAATTTCTTAAGTTTCCTGGCAGACTTTCATAGTTGCCTGCAAAATTTGCTTTGATAAACTAGACTGGATTGGTGGGTGATAGCTGCAGATTTATGCAAGTTTGGGGGACTTTTTAGTGGTATCACTGTGGGGAAATTGTGAATTGAGCCGATGATAAGGCACATAAATGGAATCTAGCTCCCTCTCTCTGAGCTGTGTTGGCTCTGCAGGGTGAAGTAGAATCAAAAGCAGTAAGATATATTTTATTGGAGAAGTTAGTGCCTTTTTTTCCTGTGCAAGGTATGTGACAGTTTTTATTTATATATTTTTTTAATTAATTAATATAGTTTTGAAACTGGTCCAATCCTGTGTTGATGATCTCTTTGAACCATACTCTGGTTACTATATATTCTTATGTTAAATATCACTGCTCACTGAATGCTAATTACAGTTAACAGCACAGGGACAAAAGCTATCTTTGCATAAAATAAGTGCAGAAGTAATGATTTACCAGATTTTATTCAGATTTTAGAAACAACAACAATATGGGCATAGTTAAGCAGGGATCTGATAAAAACACATCTCTTCATTATACTAAAAAATTAAAATGAGCAAAGCTGAGCAACAATAAATGTGTCGGAATTATCAGCTAAAGAAGGAGGTCCAAACTGTGGTTGACACTGCATGAAAGACCATGAGACATCCCCTGCTACATGTCCCTGTTGCACAGAGAGATATCCAGTGTTTATATTCACTGCATAAAAAGAATAGTTCTTGGGCTGCCACGTGGCACAAATGGCAGAAAATTACGCAGAAAAAAAAATCCTTTGGCATGAAAAAACAATCACAAGGATGATGACAGCGATGTTGAGATTGCAGTGTTGCCAGCTGCTATGTATTTCTTGTTTCAATGGTATTGCCCTAACTAAAATAAGAGAAACAGCCCCAAATAAGGTTTACTGATGGGAAAAATGCTGCCTTGCTGCCTGACCCCTTTCCCCATGAGAAGCATAATTCAAGTTCCTTCTAGGGTGACACCACACCTCTTTTCTGATCCCTTTCCCAGCCTACTTAGATATGATTGTGTGAACATGGAGATATGTTAAAGAATCAAATCTCAGTGAATGTCTGGCTTTGGTGGTGGTTTTTGTCTTTTTTCTTCTTTTCTTCTTTTCTCTTTTCTTTTCTTTTCTTTTCTTTTCTTTTCTTTTCTTTTCTTTTCTTTTCTTTTCT